>JACJUY010005717.1:37071-52268 GCA_014220935.1 Platorchestia sp. MABIK
GGTAGGATGCCCTAGAAGTCGCTGAACTTGTTCGGGCCCACAGGTAGCTATACTCTAGTTTGACCAGTGGTCTACTAGCCTTAAGAATCATTCTACCTCTGTATCACCTGTGGTAAATAAATTGTTTAAATTGTTTAAAATTGTTTTAAAACTCACTGGCTTCTGTCCTTTAGAATGTTGAAAATGAATTTCTTTCGTATGAGGCAAAAAATTTTTTTTGTTGCAGTGTAATATAATGGACAATTTTTGTACTTGAATGCTGATTCCATATTTTATTTAATAATCTACATGCATAATTTCATATTTAGACTGAATTATAAATTACATGTATAAATAAAAAAAGTATTGTTCATTGTTGATGAATGGTAAATTTTTTATTTGTAGACCGATTCTTCTGAAACAACCCCAATAAATGTAATTTTTAAAAAGAAACACATTTTAATTTATTCATTTTTTTCGATTTTGGCCTTAGTTTTTCAGGAAATGAGAAATATTAGTTTTTTTTATGTAATTTTACCTGATATTTCAAATAAATACCAGTCAATGAGTTTCCATACAACAAAACCAAATAGTTTTGGAATCCTTGAAACATAGCTAACAAACTAAAAGAGACAGATTAATCACTTTCCTTTTTGTTTTCTTTTTATATGGGGTCAAAAATTTATATTTGGTCCCCTTACACCCCCTTAGGGGGGAGTTCTAGTGCCCGTAGCCCCATAAAATTTTAGGACACAATAGCCCATCATTTAAAGATCTTTTTTTAACAAAAAAAACCTTGAATGGCCACCGAAACTCCCTGGGGTGTCCCCCTTAAGTTGGTAAACTCGGTATGTTCCTTAAGTTGAACATGACATTAAACCAATACGCAGAAAGCTAGAAACAAGGGCTCCATCATTAGAATTTGGTCTAATGGAGAGCTAAAGTGAAATCACACTCTAAGATCAAACGCTCACCACGCCCACAACAGATCGCGAAAACAACGCTATGAACGTGGTACAGGATCAGCAGAAACGAAGAATCACTTGAATTTCTAAGTACATCGAATGAAAACCAACGAACCTTCTGTTAAGTTTCTACATTTTACTGTATCATTAATCAGTGTCATGCTTCCCTCCGATTGAAAATGTTCACAATTTCCATATGCATTCAGCTAATTTTCTTTAAAATATTCCAATACTACTATCAACACTTTCTGAAGAACTTCACAGCGTCTAATGCCAACACTCACCGTATCTCAGCTCGCAGATTTGAGCGTCCTTCTTCTTGAGCTTCTCGCAGACCTTGACGGCGGGCATGCCCCACGATATTGGCTTCGACAACTCACCAAGGATTCCTGTCGCGGATTCCTCGAGCCCTCCGACATAGTAACAGAAGCGATTTTCTCGACCTGCGGAACCAGCGTGGATATTTAACGAGTGTCTGTACAGGCACAGGGAATGCGCCACTATTTGAGAGCGTTTTGATGCACCAATTAACTACTATGAAGCCTCATAAAAATTATTTTTAAAATGCTCCAGGCTGAATTAAGCTTACTGAAGCACTACGACACTGTCAATGATTCTTCGATCGGAGCTAAAGTTTTGATCAGAACTTCATAACGCAACATCGAACATGCTATACTAGTTATTTTTATTGACCATCGAACATTGGTATACTCGGTACATAATAGGTATACTTGGTGCAGAAGTTTGAAAAATAATGATGCATTTTTGAGGTTGTGTTCACTTTTCAAAAATGGCAACTACATTGCTTTATCTGTTCAGGTGATTTATAATGGGCTTCAAGAGTTGAAAGAAATCGATTCTTTAAATGAAAGGTTTTAAAATTTAATGCTGTACTTCATTTTGAATGAAAGGACGCATATTTGAGAATGTTGAAACATTTATGCTTCATGGAAAACGTTTGTACTTGAATTTCCTAGAACTCCTTATATACTTCAACAAAACGCTACATGTGAGCAAAAATCTATTTCGACAACACGAGCCGAATCAGCTGAAAATTTACTTCGTTTTCAACACTTTGACTGATCACTAGAAAAATTTCAGAAATATAATTCACATAAGCTTAAGGGTTCAACATTTTACCTAGAGTGATCTAAACGTTTAGCAGTGAGCAACTGACGTGGTCCTGTAGTCACCAGAATTCTTTGATCAGCGCTTGCGTTTGACTCGTCAGTCAGTGATCAGTCTTAAGGGTTAAAAACAAAGTAGATTTTCAGCTGATTCGTCGGCGAGCGTAAAAATAACAGAACTCTCAGAAAACCAAAATTAGAAAGAATGAAAGTAATACTTTCAGACATTTACATACTTGAAGAAAAAATGGAAACAGAACACTAGACTTAAGTGAAACTCAAACCTTCCCAAAATTCGCCTTAAGAAGTGATGTTCAAGACAACTACAATGTATATCGAATTGCAAGGCTACTTAAAAGAAAATGTCATCCCCAAACCATCGCAGTGAAACACTAAGAAATTTTGTTACCACGTGGAAACTTCAGGAATAATAAATACGCTGCAAATCGCCCATTTAGCGCAAGAATAAAAATGAAACATTTTCATTCCGCAACGCGATAGCTCATTTGAAGCCCTTAAATTCTACCGCAGCAAATTAGTTGGTTTACTTAACAATACGATTTTCAGATAGCATGCAAAAAATTCAAACCATGGCAGTTCACAAATCAGAGGTCAAAACTGGCAGAGTGGATTAAGTGATAATTTCACCTCATAGCAGCGTAGATGTCTTTCACGCTGAGTGGCCTAGTTCCTAGTTAGTAACTTGGCTAGGAAAAGCCAGTTTGGCAACCCTGCGATGAACACCACGCCTCTAACGCGAGTGTCTTGAAATTCTACGTTTTGTTGGGTAGGACACTCTGCATTTTCGCCCTCCAATTCTGTTACTAGAGCTTACTTTGCTAGACGAGGGGAAGTTCAGCATATGAGTTCTAATCACTTCAAAATGAAGTGATGGCTCTCTGTTTTGACAATGTGTTGGCACACAGCTCAATGGCGAATGATATTATCGAAGGGTGTTGACAAAATCTACATTAACGCACGGAGACGAGAGTCCTTTACTTCATTCGAGAATAAGCAAGCAGAAGGACTGAAGCAACCCAGATTTACAGGTTGAAGCGTACACATCCCTCCCCTTACGGACTCGCAATGATTGGTAATTTCGTCATTAGGTAAAAAATACCGAAATGTTTCTCATTGATCAAAATAAATGTTACGTCATCTATACAGCTACTCACTCTTTGCAGTACTGCAGGATTCTTTGAACTTCTTCTCTATTAACGCTGGGTCTTTCTTTTCAGCATCTGTCAGTGTGTCGATAAACTTTCCAAGGAATCCAACACACACTGAAAGAGAAAGAAATTAGGTCATTTATCGGGACAAATGGAAATTAATTAGAAACAAATTGGCACACAATAACTAGGAACTATAAATGCGACAACTTGAAATCATGAAGTGTGTTCACAAGTCTAGTAAACCATAGAAAAATTCAATACATATTTTATAAAACATCTAACATGTGTAGAGAATAATTTTGTTCATATGAAAAGCTCTCAATTTAAAAAAATTGGTAAACTCATAAATTTGCCAACTTAATACAACAAAGTATTTAGCTAATTCTATTCTTATCAGTACGAGTCCATCTTTGTGGTAGTACAGAATAAACAGAATTAAGGAACAAAGGTAAAAATCTCTATTAAACCATTGAAGTTTTTACCTTCAACATTTATTTTCCTGTCAATCAAACAAATAACTAACAAATGAATTCAGACAAAATGACTGCCTAGCATGAAACAGCATTCTCAATTGAACGATATTACATGTTAGTTTGAGCCCGCCTAACCACAGAAAAGGCATTCCAAGGAGAGAAAGGATGAAGGCACTATTTAGTACAGAGTAGAGGAAATGCAGAATCTATGCACAAGGTACATAAAACAGTGAGTTGAGAAAGTTGCATACTCCTACTGGGAGTGCTAATTCCCATAGATGCATCCGTTGTATTCTACAGAGGAATCTTGATGAAACCAATTTAATCAAACTGCACATCCTTTTTCCAATTTAAGTGTATAAACTGATCCTTTTCAAAATACCGTACATATCATATCTTGGCTTATGGAATCAATAAGCATGGTACTACTGATTTATTGCAGCTTTAATTGCCGCATTCCAGAACACAAAATTCTAAACTTTAATTGTTTCCATTTGAGCCACTATCCGTTTTGATTAAAATATGTTAGAAAGCAAAAACCTTTTTATGAAACCTAACTGTTGAGTCTACTTCAATTCAATTTTATTTGAAATCCAGAATATGAACAGATTTAGTTTTTAAAGCATTTCCACATACTTCAATATCTCAATATTTACTGATGGTAACTCCAAGTTAAAGATATCTAGTGCTTCCAATTTAGGGTACTTAACCAAATTAAAAGGTTATTTCACTTAAGGAATATTTTAAAATAACAAATAAAAAAATGATGGCATTCATCATTTTAGACAAGCCATGTAGCCTTACACAAGCAATTTGCTCTTTATTTCTACTCAGCTAAAGTCATAAGCTCCGTGCTACACATTCACTAACATTTACATTGAAAAGTCTTTCCTAACCATTTGTTTGCTGGCAAGTTCAGACAAGAAATTAATTTCTATTTAAAGAACTTAATGATCTTGAAAATTTTTCTCGCAAAGCATACATTTTGAAAATGCTTAGCATTTTAATTCAAAATAAAGAAGCACTTGCTCAACACATTGACTGCAATTGGTCAAACTGAAGTTCAATATCCAAATCAAATTTAAAGACAAAAGTTGTTAAAGACTTTATCAAGAGGAAACATTAAGGGAAGCTACTACTTTACCTAATTTACAGAATTTTTCAAATTACACTGTTCACGTTTCTATTGCATCTAGAGGAATAAAAATAAATACAGACATGTAAAATTGAATTCTGAATACATTTTCTTCTATGAACATTCTTGATTTTCGCAATAGAAAAAAGATATTACGTGAACATAAGAAAAATATACTTACTTCTGCAAAACCTTTCCCACTCTACAATTTTTGACGTAGAAGCGCAATTGTGGTCTCATTCAACGCGGAAGGACTGTAGGAACCTCGTAACAAAGGATTTTTTTAAATTTTGAATTAGAAAAAAATTTGCTACATTTGTCAAAAAAATTTCTTCCCAGGTAAATCGTAGATTATTTCTCTATTCTCAGCTTAAACATTTATATTGCAACTAGGTGAATGCAAATAAAAACAGATATGTAAAATTGAATTCTGAACACATTTGCTTCTATGAAAATTTTCAATTCTCACAATAGAAAATTGCAATTGTTGGACATGTATAACAATTACTTTTTTCTAGTTTGAAATTGAAAAAAATCCTTCGTTACGAGGTTTCTACAGTCCTTCCAAGTTGAGAGTAAAAAATTTTAGAGTAAGAAAAGTTTTGCGCAGGTATTTATATTTTTTCTTATGTTCACACAATAACTTTTTCCATTGCGAAAATCAGAAATGTTCATAGACGAAAATGTGTTCAGAATTCAATTTTACATATCTGTATTCATTTTCGTTTTTCTAGATGCAATAGAAATGTGAAACGTGAAATTTGAAAAATTTTGTAAATTTGGTAGAGTACAGAGTAGTAGTTCCTTAACTGGGTAAAAATAATAGCAATTAATTTGGAAAGATTTTTAAAATTTTTTAAAGGACCCATCGAAGGGTCTTTTGCAGCTTGAAAAACAAACGCAATGAATGTGATAAGATGAAAAGACACACAACATACATGGGCAATTTCACTAAAATTTCAGAGTACTACCAACATTTATTTCTGTCAACTTCTTTTCCTAACTTTTGAGTTTGGGTACAACAAAAAACTAAGTTGTAAATGCTCAAAACTACAAAAGCATTTCTTCAAACACCTCACATTTAAAAAAAAAAACTTTAGTGTTGCAGTCCTATAGCTGCCATATTAGGGAGTGACCAACCACAGGGCTCCCAAATGAAGACTTTCTTCAGACCTCACCTTCACAATCCTCCGCCAGAGCTGTGTGGCAGCCCATGAGGCAGCACACCACCACCAGGCACCATGCTGACAGCAATTCAAAATTCATGTCCCTGAAAAATAAACAAAGCTCATAAGTTCTGATGACAATTTTAAATTAAAACAATTCAGAAACAGGAACTTAGACTGCCTAAAAAATGAGCTGTTTAGTTGAAAAACCAAGAACAATATTTAATACATATAGGTAAAAATCGAATAAATTTATTGAAAAAAAAAACTTTTCTTGGATCCTGTTTCTTGAAGCAAATTAGTTTTCAAGTATTTATAATGATGTCATAGAGGATAGAACTAAACACTTAATATGTGTTCAACATTTGTATATATCTAAAAGTTTCATTAACCAACCAAATAATCAATGCATCTTATGATTGGAAGAGGCTAAATGTGCTTGATTAGCATGTCTGTAATTCCAGCTTGAACATTACACCAATATAAATGCACTTCAACACCATGGTTTATATATCATTAGGGTAGAAACAGCTTTTTTTTCATCAAAATCAGATGAACTAATAGGGGAAGAAAACCTTTACAGCAAATGCTGCTTATACCATAGCCTAATTAAATGATTATCTTAGTGAAGACAGCTGATTTAAAAATCAGTTTAATTAGTGAACGTTTCAGCTTCAAGCTCAAGCCATTATCAACACCTGTGAAAGATAATTGAAATACAGAAAATCAGACACGGCTAAAAGACAAAAAGAATACAACTTAAAATAGTGCAAAAAAAGTGTAACTGAGAGATTTTACTACAATAATATTTTGAAAATCAGGCAATTTCTAATTGGAATGATAACATTGAATTGAGAGCTGGTTTCAATTGTTTAATGTACAAAGATTCTAGTACATATAGGTCGTTTCTATTTGCACAGAAACTAAAAATTGAAAAATCAGAGTTGCTTACTGTTATACTACACTGCTCAGCGTGATCCCTAATGGCTGAAAAAGACGGCTTGGCTAAAACTCTACCCGTTCTAAAGCTCCTACAAACGTGCTCAAAAAATCTAGTTCTTAAACTACGTTGGGTGCAACCCACATAGCAAGACCCGCACAGCAAGCAACATTACTTGTAGATTAAGCACGAGCACAGTTCAGTAGGCAGATGGTCTTTAAATCTAAAAAACGATCCTATAGTACACTTGTCTGTCAATATTGGAATAAAATCTAAGCAATTGTAAAATATCTCCTCTAGCTTTGAAACGTCACTGTCTCGCTTCTCGGACAGTGCACCATAAAAAGGCAGGTTAAAATACAATTTCTTTTTCTTTACAGTTGTCTCAGAATAGGTTGGTGTATACTTTTTGTCTAAAAATAGCCTTGTAATTCTAGAGATCAAGTTATTTGGAAAACCATTGTTGCTGAAAAAAGTTTGAAGAAAATTAAATTCATCATGCATATTGTGGTAGGTTGAACTTATATGAAATTCACGATGCAACAAGGTTTAAACTTCATTGAGTTTAAATCTAAATGAACAAAAACTAAAAAAGCTAGTGCTTAAGCCTGTAAAGGTATTTTTCCTATAAACAGAAGTACCGAATCTGTGATTTTGTTTTTCCACGGAACAGTCTAGAAAGGCAAGCTTATGGTTAGTCTCACATTCCATCGTAAATTTCAAATTGGCATGCTTGGAATTGATGTAGTCCAAGAACTTCCTTGCATGACACTCCTCATGGAATATAACAAAAGTGTCATCAACATAGCTCCTGTAAAAAATAGGCTTAAAGTCTAGCGGACACTCAGACAACAGTTCACTTCATGATGACACCTAAAGATATTTGCAAAAGTCAGTCCTAATGGCAGACCCATTACTAAACCTTGTTTGCCTATAAAATCTACCTTGAAACATGAAAACAGAATTCAGCACAGTCATTTCAAGTAAGGTTTTAAAATATTTCACAGTCAAACCTAACACTACTTGATTAGACTGATACAGGTACCCTAGTCAAATTTGTACCATCTCATGTAGCGGCATATTAGTAAAAAGATTTTCAACGTTGTACAAGACCATAAAACAAGGGATATCAATTTTCAAGTTACTGATTTCAGCGGCAAATTGTTGAGAATTCGTAACCGTTAACTGGTTAGAGGTGTATGGATTCAAAACAGAGACAAGATATTTAGTTAGTTTAAAGGTAGGACAGTTATATGCTGCAAATATTGGACGCATAAACCTTGATAAAAATTTTATTTATTTCATGAATTTTAGGAAGACCATAAAGTATACCAGGTGTTAAGCCCGAGGCATACAGTTCTTTGTAAAGAAATTCGGAAATTAGCTCAGAGTGCTTCAGTTTGCGATTACAAGCTAAAAATAAAGATTTGATTGTCACTCGGCCCAAGACACCAAATACTTTAATTTCAAATAACTATTTGCATTGTAAAATTACTATTCAAGCGGTTAATTTTCAATGATTAATTAGTAAAAACTCGCTCTACATTAACAGTAGAGAGGCTAACATTTTATCATTCAAAAATAAATGCTGCAAAGTATGATGTCTGATCTGTTTTGAGGCTGCAATGAACTAGTATCCACAAATTTGCCTAAATATCTCAACTTATCCACATTATTAAGTCCAAGCAAGACTTCAGTTTCCCCAGTGATGGCTAATTGCCATCAATACCATGCTATCATTACCCCCCTCCTCCTTTCAAAAGAGAAATCTAACTTAAAAAAATCAATTGCCATTTATATCACCCTCAGAAAGATCACATTCTAGAAGAAACCCTAATGCAAAATTAACTAGACAAGATAAATTGTTACCGTTATGCAACATCCAATTAGAATTTATGTACAGGTACTTTATAAAACTATTTCTGTACAAACATTATGCAAGCAAATCCTTATGCATTATGCAAAGATTTTGGTCAATATTAATTTTAGGCCTTTCACGGAAATTAATAATTCCATTCCGCAGAATCACTAAAGGAACACATTTAAAAACGTTTTACATGAATGACATTCTGCTCGCTGATGCATTATTTCTGAGTTATTCAACTTTGAAGTTATAAGAACGCCGTCTATGAAAGTGAAGGAACGGACACGTAAATATGCTATAATACGGTATTAACGTAACGATGGGTGAGGTTAGGGTAGGTTATGGTAGGTTAGTTAAATAAACTAGCCTAAAATAACATTAATCAACCTAAAATAGCTTACCTTAACTTACCCAAACCGATGCTGTCAGTTTTGCGCCAAGAAGTGGGCGTGTCTCGCCAGAAAAGTGGGCGTCACCCAACAATGCGGCGACGTGGCAACCGACAATGTAGTGTTATTCCTATCTGAATGTAATTATTTTTATATCTCAAAAATAACGCATCAGCGAGCGTAATGTCATTCGTGTAAAACGTTTTTAAATGTGTTGCTTTAGTGATTCTTTGGAACGGAATTATTGGTTTCCGTGAGAGGCCTAAAATCAATATTGACCAAGATTTTGTATGGATGGTAATTTTTCTACAAAAACTATTGAAACATTGGTAAAATTTTCAGGCGATTGTTTGAATCTAAAAGGAATAAAAAATGGCATGAAATTGAACTTTGTCGAACAAGATCCTAATAATAGTAAACGTTATTTAGAATCGTATATTGAGATTGCAACACGGCTCTGGGTTCTCTCCTCGTTTAACTAAATCCCTGTGAATACTACTGGTAAATGTTACATCAAGCAAGCTACCACTGTCGTTTGTAGTATGAATAAACGAAGTACAAACGATGACTTATCGTTTTCTGCCTCTAAATATTATTTCGAAACATCGTCATCAGTTCCGAATAACCTCTTGAATGATACTTTGGTGGCAAGAATTTAAGATGAACACTTTGTAATATTTCCGGACAAACATGGTATATCGTACAGGAATATGAATAACAGATCATATCATCAACTGCAAATTATTGTTAACTCACCCAAAAGTAACCGCAGTTCACAATAAGGAAGTTCAGTGAGCAAGATCCACAGCTGTAATGAATGCACAGTCCTCACGCCAACACAAGTAATGCTCAACTACAACGTGTCGTACTGATACACTGACGTTGTCATCCTGTTGGCGAACTGTGATTGGTGCTCTCGCCGGCCACATTGTTCGAATCGCTGTTACACATGAACTTTCATGAGCGTTCGATCTTCTAGAAAACACTAATGTCAGTAAAATGTTTATGAAACATTAGCAAATTATCTGATTCACGTCACTGAATATTACTGAATGCATCGAAAAGTACATTTTTTCATTATGATTAATAATGTTAAAAAGCAGAGCGATCTCGTTTGAGAACGCTTAACAACAAACAATAACCCAGCAATAAACAATATATTTTCAACATGCAACAAGAAGCAAAAAAAGTACTACGTTCCGGAAGGTACTGTAAATACATGTTTAAAAATGGGAAATCAATTTTTAATTTACTCGGCTCTAAGGAAACATACTATATGCGAAGTCTGGCGAAAAAAGGATTAGTAAACATTACGTCATGATACTCTGCATCTCAACACGTCCACGGTAAACATTCCGTATGCCGTAGACATGTAAATGCATATTTGGATGTTTTTGCAGTTCAACAACAAATGTTCTCACAAAGTTTTACGCTATTTAGCAATGTATTAGTGTATGAAAATCTCAGAAGTGTATGCTATTCATGGCTTTCGTCAATTCCCAGATCCAGAAAACGGTCAGTTTGACATATTACTTATATACAAAATATTTTGACGGGGCAAGAAATTCTTCACCACTTAGAAAAAAATTCGACCAATCTATGTAAGATCACACATGAGGTTACAAACTTCATCAAAGGTCAAATTTACTCACCTGGAATAAATTCAGAATCGTATATTCGAAAGGGTGAACTAGAAATGAGACAACTGAATATCCATCTCCACTTAATAGTGATGTCCTCACGTATTATTGACAAAAATCTTCTCATACGTCACTTCACAATGTCCACAATTAATGAGAACGTTCTAAAAGTGCATTCAGAACTTTTGTGTTAATGGTTAGTACAAACTAATCGAATGAACAGTATGTTGTTTTCTCTGTATTAATATTCACATACTTTTTATTTTCTCCGTCGATTTATCATGTGGAGTAATTTTGACGTAACTCAAAGGTAATGAATAACATATCAAAATAGATCTATCAAAATATTTCCCATTCTCCTGTACACAGGATGCACCTCTTCTGCGCTTTAAAATAGCTAATTCATCTATAGTTTAGGACTTATCACAAATAAAACTTTGAATTTCAAATGGAAAATTTGGTATATTGGCACTAAACCATTGAAATGAAATTCATTGAAGTTCTCAACAGAGCTATAAATATCTTTACTGAAGGAACGCTAAAAATATCGTATTACATATCCATTTCGACAACAGCCCACCCAGTCCTGTAATACGGAATAGAAACATGGAATTAAACTGGAAAAATAGCTTGAAAAAAAATTTTTCGCTTCACAAGAGAGCTATTAGATCAATATGAAAACTGGAATACAAAGCCCGTCTAAATGGTCCATTCAATGGCAATTTTTTAGCTTTTTACCTCTCTAAGTTATCGCGTAATTTCATGAGTAAAACTTTCTATAACGAAGACGATAAAAAATGCTGAGCAATGAATATTTGCTCAAGCTTGCTAACTAACGTGATTATTTGACAAGAAGCCGAAATAAATTCGTGAAAGCAGTTTTCACTACATTCGAATTGAGGCTTCAAACTTGCCTTCTAAAATCCGAGAGAATAAATCTTACAGAGCATTAAAACAAGTATTGAATGTTATCTTATGAAGCTACAGCTGTTGAGAGTTAATGTAGCTGTCTCGTCTACACTAGAAAATTAAAAATGATAGATCAACAGTTTTAAAAATCCACTCAACCTAAAACAATTCTAGAATATGTAGTTCTCGCTTGAATCATCAACATAGAGTTATAAATTAAACCTTTTTTCTATTCCATCATATTATACAGTACAACAATTCGATCAGCCTAGCGTACGAGTAAGGAAAGTGTTTTAAATATAATAAAGGTGGATACTATAAATAAAATAGGGTTTTCAATATGTTGCAATTGAAATTACTGAAATTGTTCTTCGAAGTATCAATGTTACTGATAAATAGCTTGTGGAAAATTGAATGTTTATATTTCCTCAGGTCATGCGAGCGACTGCAAGCACAGTCAATTTCGATCAAAGAATTGAATGTATTTCAAACATATATAATTTCACATATAGAGCTTGGCTCATTACTAGATTTGAAGTCGTTCGCTATTGCTCTTCCACACTTTCGAGGCAAGGAGTTTACACATGTAGTTTTGCACTTAAAATCATTTCGCTCAGCGTACGACCAAACTTCTGCACCTCTGACACCGTAGCCAAAACTTCAAAGCGCCAATGGAAGAACTAAACTGGATCTTAAGAATAAAACGTAATACAGAGCAATGACACACTCAACTTTCATAAAAACATGTGGAAGTACATATTTATCATTGAATAATTATCAAATGAAATAACATCAATAATAGTCTTCGGTTTTCATAGCTTAGAAGTAAAAATAAATCATGCTGAAGCAAAAGTGTACTCTATATAGAGTTCAGAGCCTGCAGGTCCTTCTCGTTCTTTCTCTCCTAGTTGCTGCTGCAATTCATAAATTGTAGCTCAAGTGTGACACGTTGCTCCTCAACGACGCCAACTGCTTAAGGTTCATATTACGGAGGTTAGACGTCTTTATCCTCAAGATATTTCCCATGGAGTTGAAGTCTCTCCTCAGCATCATAGTTCTAGGATAGGGGTATTGTTTCTCCTGAGAAGGTTCAGGCCTGCATCTTAGAAGTTTTTTATGTTCGTGCACCTAAGCTAGAACCAGATTTCTTCATTAAAGAATAAATTTTACGAAATAGATGAAGTAGTATCGTTTTTCTTTACTGTGGGCCAAGGGCGAAGAGTTGCACCTCCCTTTCAAAAGTGGAGCCATCGAATCATAACATTGTTTACAAGGAAACCCTTTTAAGACAAATGCGAGGCTTGTCTCCTGGGCTCAGATGGTCAGCGACCGTGCGGCGTGCTCTGAAGACGCTAACGTGCCAAGCGCACACCGATGTTTATATGGTTAATATCCTTCACTTACTTGGAATTCTCTACTTGTAGAACAAAAGTGTATTTGTGAAATATTATCCACTGCTAGATTCTTGTCAGTATTCAAGTACAGTAACGTTATGCTGGACGCTTATTCATCTCTAGTCCAGAGCATCTAATTCTAAGTTGTTCTCAAGCTCAATTGGTTCAGTAGAGTCGTTGAGCAAAAACGTAAGTTATAATTATGAATTGCAATTACAATTTTCTGACATCCGTAGTAGTTTGTTTCACAAATGTCGCAGAGGACCGTTAAAAGTTTACTAATTACATCGCAAAAAGTTACATGTAGTAATAATGAAACAATGAAATCTTATATTCTAACATTTTATCAAATTAATTTTTGTTTGAAGACGTAAATTATCACAAGTCTAAATTTAAATCATTCGTGATTCACAAAAATTTGCGTCTGTTGTACGTGCTATTGAATTTCTTAACCACGTAATGCTGTAGAGAGTGGTATGGCTCGCAGCCGTTCTCACGAGAGAACAAGGTTCAATTATTGTATTTCTCGTCCGAGCGTCGAAGCCTGGTCTGTGGAGCTCTGGTATGCCTCTCATGTGTTTTTCAAGCGTCGGGAATGTTGGACTCAACATACCTTTGCAGTCCTCCTCGAGAGGCGATTATAGTCTTACCTTTGAAGTCCTCCTCGAGAGATGATGATTGTCTCACCTTTGCAGTCCTCCTCGAGAGGTGATTATCGTCTTACCTTTGCTGTTGTCCTCGAGAGATGATTATTGTCTTACCTCTGCTGTCCTCCTCGAGAGATGATTATTGTCTTACCTTTGCTGTCCTCCTCGAGAGATGATTATTGTCTTACCTTTGCAGTCCTCCTCGGGAGATGATTATTGTCTTACCTCTGCAGTCCTCCTCGAGAGATGATTATTGTCTTACTTTTGTTGTCCTCCTCGAGAGATGATTATTGTCTTGCCTTTGCTGTCCTCCTCGAGAGATGATTATTGTCTTACCTTTGCTGTCCTCCTCGAGAGATTATTGTCTTACCTTTGCAGTCCTCCTCGAGAGGTGATTATTGTCTTACCTTTGCTGTCGTCCGCGAGAGGTAATTATTATAATACAGTCTTCAAGTAGGCTGTCCGTAATCTAGATAGTATTAGTTACTTTAAGGTAATTTTAAGGCCAACGGGATTATCTCTCTCTGTGTTCTGTTGCTCCACTTGAGCCATTCACCTAATTTGTCACTAAGAGAGGAGAAACCTCACTGAGGATGATTTCCTAAGTTGAGTTTCGATCAACCTATGAATTAGAATAGCTTCTGAATCATATTGACTTAATTACTTAACTCGCTCTTTATTACCCTATTTTTACGATTAAACTTTCTTTTCCAGTAAAACTTCACTTCACTGCCGAGGCACCTTTCTTTTGATCATGCAGCTTCCTTCTTTTTGTCTCGTAGGGCAAGCATTTTGAACCGAATGCCGAACGTTAAGCGGATAAGAGTGCTAATCTCATATTTGTGGATTTATTTTCATTAAACGTGATATTTACCTTCATTCAATTAATTTTACAAACTAAATATCTCAATTTCTCTCTCTCCTCTTGCAGTAAACCGTTGTACATCTCCTTTTAATTATGTTCGAGACCAGAGTCGAGAAGTCTGGGAAACTTCTCTGGCTAAATTTTTAGAAATTGTAGCTCAAGGGGCTTGAGTTCACGCGCGGAGGTGAACAGACGCTCCGCGTGAACGCGGCGTCAAACATTTCAAAATGTGAGGGAACGAAATTTGCCCAAAACCCCAAACTCGAACTGAGTATCCGTGAATGTGCTTTCTACCTTATTGAATCGTGAAACTGGAAAACAGTCATCAAATACATTCAGTTGTGATCAATTTTTTCGTGCAAAAACAGACAGGTGATTTCTGTAAACTCTGTCTCCACTCGGAGTTTGTGTAGCCCTCAGTGCCGCCTCTCTCCGTGGTCAACCGCAATCCCCCTCCTCCCTCTTTCCGCATCCTCTTGCCCCCCCCCCTCCTGACGTGAAATAGAACAAATTTTCCATGAATACTAGCGTG
>JACJUY010005718.1:5472-34139 GCA_014220935.1 Platorchestia sp. MABIK
CTTAAGGCTAATACAATGGTCAAACTAGAGTATAGCTACCTGTGGGCCCGAATAAGTTCAGCGACTTCTTGGGAAGATACTGCAGATCATATCTACATGCTACTAAATAAGGTTATCATTGGACGATATGTAGATTTAATCCATAAAAAATATAGCAACAAAGACCTTTTTCGCTTGTCCAAATGATTTTCGTAAAAAGAAGTTACAATTTATCTCATTGACAGAGATGATACACTTGCATTGACCTATTAATTTGAAGGGATGGAAACATTTTTATTGCTAATGCAGAAATGTATCTGTGTAATGTACTCCTATCAATTATATTCAATCGGAATCGTACATAAGTACTCAGTGAATCGCGTTTGTATATTTCTCTTAAAGATTAAATCTACAGTACATAACGTCCAAAAGTTCTCTTATGTATTCGCATGCATATGAATTCATACATGTGATAAAATCAAATTTCAAGTACGTAAATCTCTAAATGAGAGTGGAAACATCCACGATACTGCTATGTGCAACATAAATTTACCTCTTGAACATAAATATTTGAATGGATGCATACTAACATTAATGTAGAATTTAAAATAACTTCAATGAGTAGTACAATACAAAGTGAACTGGTTATATTATATTTGACTGGTATAATTTACGCCGCTCAAAGATCTGAATCACACTCCGCCTCCTGATGCTGGATACTTAGCACATTTTACGACAGCTTGTCTTTAAATTGTAACACCAGCGAAAATTTTATGTATTCCTTGCTAAAAGGAAAAACGATTGTCTTTCTCATCACATCTAATAGAAACATTAAATGCAAAAAACGCTCTAATTAACGAGGGAGTGTGTCAATTCTTAACTCAACTAAAAGTTGGATTAATTTGAATTTGACTTGGATTAATTCGAACTTGACTTGGATTTGAATGAACTCGACTTGGATTAATTTGAAGTGAAAAAGGTAGCGCTAACATTGGCGCGCACGTGGTATCATACTTTAGGTTTCAAAGTTCCTTTAAAGTCCTCACAACTCTGGAACTAAGGAGTTTTGGGCATTTAATCATTCGTGAAAATTGATTTATTTCGAGTTTCAACCTACAATGGAAATTTGTCGCACAAAAAAACTACACATATATATTGAAACGCTAGGTGTCTCTATCAATTTATAATAAAAATTTGTTTGTATTTAATTTCCCCATGTTAATATAATGGGAATTAGCTTGATTGTTTGGTATCATAAATACCATTCAAATGATGTGAAAAACCTAACAGCTGCTCACTTTTGTTTGTAGGTAAAAAATTTTGCTTGAAAATTGAATCTATTGTTGAGAAAATGCAAAAGGTATGGCAAATTTGTTGAAAATTTCTTTGCTAATAAAAATTTAAAATTTAATCCACAGTTGTTGTTTGCTTGGTTGGTGTGTACGTCTGTAACGTTCATAAGGATGCTAATTGACCGTATCAGTGATTAAAGTTTCACAAGTGCACAAGTACAAAAATATTTTAATCGCGGGTACTATTAGGGTGGATTTATTTATTTGTCATCTATATCTTGGGACTTTTTTAAAGAAAACTATCGAATCCTGTCGTTTTAGAAGAATCATGTACACTAGTAGATATATAGATTAGTGAAACTTGATTTTTAACATTCTGTTGCCAATTTAAAAGTCGTTCGTAAATAAAGATCATAATAACCAAATGTACTGGTTGCAACATCTGCAACCAGTAATATTCATCTAATAAATTGTGAATAGATTTAGTTTGAGTCACAGAAATGTGATTAGGTGGAGTCGGTGTTGGAGTCGCAAAATTTTAGAAAGGTAGAGTCGGAGTCGGAGTCGGAGTCGCAAAATTCTGGAAAGGTGGAGTCGGAGTCGGAGTCACAAAATTTTAGAAAGGTGGAGTCGGAGTCGGGGTCGGAGTCGGAGTCGCAAAATTCTGAAAAGGCGGAGTCGGAGTCGCAAATTTATTCCTCCGACTCCGCAACCCTGCCTATAAGCCATGCAGCGAATTCCGCATCTGCAGAATAGGAATACATCTGCCTGAGCCCATGATATTTTTTGAAGCATCACGCGCATATGTAGCATGTTTTTAGCTTAATTGAAATTGTATACATAACAATTAGGATTCCGTGGGATGCCCTAGAAGTAACTGGTCTTATTCAGGCCGACGAATAGTCATGCTTCAATCTTCATTGCATTAGTTTTTAGACCTGATTTCCCAGCTGTGTAACTCGCTGACCAAGAATTGTTCAGGTTACTGTTGTGGCGAGCAACAAGCAGCACGCAGGTCAGCGACGGCAGCCAGCGCCAGCCCCTAACATATTCCGGCCTTCAGGTCCCTGCTTCATTGCAAACATTCTCATTGTGCCTAATTAGTGAGCATTGTTAGCGGCCTGCTCATCAGGCGCTCATTAACATCTACAGTAAATCTCGCGTTTAATGAGCGCGTGGAAATCTTCTCCAGTTCCCCCGGCGTGCGACGCGGGCCGACGGCGCTGCTGGCGCGAGGGTAGCGTCGCTGCACAGCTAGGAAGCTCTTTCTGATGCTCTTTTTATCAATACCTACTGAAGAACGTTGCTGATTTATAACCATAATATCAGGTATTGATTGTAGTATTTACTTAACACTTTGACCGCAGTTAGTTTAACGGAAGTTAAATACTCAACTCAAATTCATAGTCAATTGTAGTGAGCAATTTTGAAAATAGCAAACATTAACTGTATTCTGCCTTTATTTAGCTTTTATTAGGAATTTTACAGAAATTGAGTTTGCGTCTACTGGTCGGTCACCAGCACTGTGCAAATACCCTCCGTGGCCACCGATGGCACACGTTGCGGTCAAAGTGTAATAAATGTATTCTCCATGCTCGCATTCAAATCGAGCATCCATAACTATAGAGGCAGGTCTACATTTAACAAGTTTTGTTTCATCAATACCTGTAGCTTGCGTGTGTTGTCTTACTCATGGCCGCAGTTTATGCGCAGTTTGCCTATAGCCTCAATTTATGGGCTTGTATCATATACCTAAGCGTAATTTGTAGACTTTATCTCATCCATGACTCCAATTTATGAGTCCTATAGAATCCATCGCTGAAATTTAAGGGCCTAAGCTTATCCATATTCAAAAATCATTGTTGTGATTTCATCCCTGCCCATACTTTACACGCGTTACCTCATCCATCCTTACCATTGACTGATCATGTTCCACTCGCTCGTACCACGCTGCCTAACTGCGCATAGTAACAGTAAGTTGTAAAGGAAGGTTGTGGAATAAAATGAAAGTTGAAGAAGAAAATCAGAGTTGCCAAAAAAAACAAGGCGGCAGTGAACCGAAAAAGATGGTCCTACACACAACAAAAACCCTATTCTATTTCAACAAACAAAAGGCCTATCTAACCTTCAGCCCCCCTCGTGGGGACTTATTTTTCCCCTGTATCCCCCTGAGGTAATGTGGCCCGGTAAACACTGTCAACTTTCTCGTCCTCACTTCCTGCTCATCCATACTGTACGGCCTCATAACCAACTGACCAGCTCACTTAAATCTATGTGCACCACTTGCCTACCCGTGGCACCCACACCACTCGCTTGTATCAAGTATCGCTTGTACATATACACCACACATTTCACACCCCACACATCCACACACCACACATCCACACATTCCCAACCCTACTCAGATGCCCCTCATCCACACACCACCCATCATTCATCCCTGCACTACACATCCACACTCTACACATCCACACACCACCCATCCACAGCTCAGATATCCACACTCCACACATCCACACACCACACATCCACACATTCCCAACCCTATTCACATGCCACACATCCACACACCACCCATCATTCATCCCTACACTACACATCCACACTCTACACATTCACACACCACCCATCCACAGCTCAGATATCTACACTCCACACATCCACACCCCACATTTCCACACCCCACACATCCACACCCCACACATCCACACCCCACACATACACACCCCACACATCCACACCCCAAATCCACACATACTGATCCCCACACGGCACGTCCACATGACACATCCATACCTCCCGGTCCCGCGCTGGCGGTGCTGCATAATTCATAGGGTGAGCGCTGGATGAAAAACTCCCTTTTATTTGGCCGAGTTTTACGAGTGCGTTAAACGCCCCCCTACTCCCCTCCTCCAACCCCCCCTCCGTCGGCCCCCTTGCTTGTCCCACCCCTCGTCCCTCCTTGTGCCTCTCCTTCGCCAGTTCTCACCCCTCAAGAGCTGTTCTTCCTTCCTCTCCAGCGAACGCACTCCACGCCACTTCTCAATTAACCCTTGCGATCATATGCTGCAATTCAAGTCTCTTGTTCATTATGCTTTGCTTCCACACCACCTGTAATTTCAATGCAATTCTTGCTCTCCATATAACTCGCCACCATCCCGTCACCCTAATTACTACCATTCTCTGCGCCCTTCATCGGTGCCTGTGTTGCCCGCCCGTTGTGGCTCGTCCGATCCCAGCAAAACACAAGCGGCTTTTAATTAGCACAATAACCCGGCCCCGTGCGCTCGGGCATTTGTCATAATGACCGAACTTTGTTTATTTAATGAGAGTAAGTAAAAATACGTTAGCTCATACATCATGGTGCTGAAAATAGTTCTTGTTGAAAGGTTCAGTGAGCGCAAAATAGAATCTGTGCATTTTCAACATGAAATAACTGGTTTCATGGCTTTCCGTTTACTTTTCCCGGTATTAAATGAAGGTCCGAAGTAAGTTAAAGAACTTTTAATGGCATAAAGAATAATATTCCCACCTCGTTAACGAGCTCATGATCAATCCAACAAAACAGAGTATGTACTGCAGTGCTCGGCTTTGCGTGTTCTCACCACGCTTGACGCTTTATGACTCGCTTTGAGTGACCAGCATGGATCGTTTTAAATTTAAAATGTTGGAAAAGTCCCGAGTCATTACCCTAGTATGTACAGTAGGGAATGTTAGTGATACTTGTAGTTGCAGACTGGCGGATGACAAGGATGGTCATTTCTGTACCGAAAAAAACGGCAATCGAGTTCCTTTCTATGGCGTACGACCGAGAAAATAGGGCTTGGAATTCCATAAAAAAAAATTCTGCTGAAACTAAAAATATCCTTTAACCAAAAAGTGGTTCAGATTCAACTGTAACAGCCATGATCTCAATTAAATATCTCCAATCCTTGATACAGTTGTTGTGAAAACGATCCAGCATTGGATGCAGAAAGATTCGAAAATTCAAGCTTCTTAGAAGCAGCTACTTACGGGAGTCATAAGAAAGAAAACTACGTGAATCCAAGAAGTAATATTAAGACTGAGCATCAAAGCAGTGAAAGAAGATGTTCATAGTACGTTCAGTTGATCAGAGGCAATTCAATGGTGATTTATCATCCAAAAGTGTGTACAGGTACGACATGTGGTGTACTTCAAAACAGTTGTGGAGCGCATGATTTCAGTACTCTACGCGATAACAGGAACAGGCAGTAACAGCAGTAACAGGGGACGGGCTTGGCTTGATTTCTTGTTTGGCGGAAATAAAGTCATGGAGCAGCATTTGAAATTTATAGACCATCAATCTTTGTTTTATGTTTTTCCGGCTACTATTTCCCATTAGGCAAATTTTGTATGATGAACTAGTGTATATAGTAGGTGTTTACAGTCGGCTTATTCTTTTACAGCCATACACCATGGAAGGTGCCTGGGGGCTTGAAGGATATGTGCGTCCATACATCTCCCAAATGTCACTAATATTCAACATCTATTGCTAACATTCAGCGTGCGTAGCTCAACATAGGTCAATTCAACGTTCATCAACGTTCATGTAAAAGAATAAGTATTGCCCCTACGGAAGGGTTCACCATGGCTCTGGTCAAACGCCCTGAGGTTATACTAAATGTGACCAGAATCTAACGTGAAAATTTTGCCTGTTCAGGTGTGGTTCCAAAACCGGCGAGCGAAGTTCCGTAAGCAGGAGAGACTTGCGCAGCAGAAGGTCCAACAGCAGCAGCAGCAGCAGAGCACCACATCCACGTCGTCCACCACGACAACCACCACATCAATCTCCTCCAACAACTCCTCCACCAACAATAACAATAACAACGACAGCGGGGCCAACTCTGCCAACGCCTCTCCTACGTCCACGACAGGTCCTGTGGCCAAGGTGAGTCAAGTCATTTTCTCTGCGGTATTGTTTCCTCTCACCGGGTCGCATTTTTGAAGAAGTTTCGTTGCGTTAAAGTAAAACTGCAAAACAAAGATTTTTTTAAAACTAAACTACTCTGCGCCTTGATTCTTTTTCCTTTGAAATTCCGCCAACTTTATTTGAGGAAAGTTCAAATTGGAGGACTTTGTGAAGGAAAAACAACACGTTAAATAACCTCGTCGACAATGGATTTTCGCTCCCAGCCATACCGCGACGACGACTCAAATTATCCGGCCACTGCTAGATTGACGTAGAAGCCTCGTGGCTTATTTGGCCCACAATACTAATGTAGTTATCTGTGCTAAGTTCATTTTCGTGCCTCATTTGTTGCAATTTACAAACTTGCAGCAACAAGTCTTCCACTAACTCAACTGTGTCGAATTTTAATGGAAATCTTAAATTTATGCAGCGAAATAAATTATCTTACAGTTTACACAATGTTTGCACACCTTTCTGTATATTTTAAATATTGAAAAGTTCTACTACAGAAGACTTTACAGGGAAAAAGCCGTATGATTTGAGAGAAGATCACACAATTCCAATAGAAGATCGCACAGTTTAAGTACTGAGCTTTAAAAAGCATTTACTCGACGTTCCACCTCGCCGTGCTTGTTTCTACTCGTAAAAAATAAAAGATTTTCCAAGCTACATTCTATTGACAGTAATATTGCTTTGTGGTTTTAAAAATTGCCAGTCACGCATATATTTCACCACTAATAAAATAATTACCCAAGCTTTCGGAAAAATAAGTTGTAGGTTACAGTTCATGTATTATATAATTGCCAAATACAGTTCTACTTCATGAGGGTTCTCGGTGAGATACCATCATTCTCAGTGAGGTGCGATCATTCTCAGTGAGGTGCGATCATTCTCAGTGAGGTGCGATCATTCTCAGTGAGGTGCGATCATTCTCAGTGAGGTGCGATCATTCTCAGTGAAGTACGAGTACTTTCATTTTTGTTGTGACACGATTGTTCTCGTTGTAATACAAATGCAGAATAATATAATAGGAAATAATCATTCATATGGTTGGTTGGTTAGTTTACAAATTCATTTTGTTTCATTAAGCACTTTCAAGTTAAGTTTTTGAAATCATTAAACACGTTAAAGGTGAAATCTATTTTCTATTCCCTATTCATGTTGAGTTGGACCCAACTCATAGAATGTTGTTGCCCACGCTCAACAACAGGAGATTTGGTGTATTTACAAGGCCAGCGGGGAGTGGCTCTCTCACTCATCCTTTCCAATGACCATGGAGCGAACTCCAAAACTTGACCCGCAAGCGTCAAACTGTGGCCTGAGATGCAATACAAGCCGCGCGATGTGCCCGTATTAGAGATGGAATAGAAACTCGTATTTTCTTCAGTTGGAGTCGAAACCGTCATCGGGAGCGCTGCCCCCCCGCCGCAAAGACTCGAGCGCCCCACACCTGCTACACGGGTCCAACGCGCCCCCCAGCACCGCCTCCCCCACTCCCTCAAACCTCCCCCCAACGCCGGTGGGGGACACCCTCTCGCTCCATCATCTAGACCTCAAGCCCTCAGGTGAGAGCGTCCTTACGTTTGTGTGTCTCTCTTGTTGCCTGTCACAGCACGGCTGCTCAGGGATTGCGTGCTCTACACCAGGATTTTGGCTTGCGATCATTCTCAGAGAATGATGTATTGTACCTTGAATTTAGGTCGTTTTATTAAGATGTTTCATGTAAGTCTTTATTTGGCATTGCAGTTGGATAGGTCGTTATAGTACGATACTGAAAAATTTGTTAGCTTATTACAATGCTGTTTGATAGGCCGTTTCAATGCGGCGTTGTTAAATGTGTCTGTTTAATGGATGCGTTTTGTTATTAATTAAGTCGTTGGCTGTCGTACACAGCGAACTGCGACCTCCCACCTTCACTAGTTGGTTAATGACCAAATGCACTTGTGTGTCTTTAATTACAAGCGAGCAACTCGCTAATATTTGGGAATGGTGAATTACTCTCAAATATCTGGTTCTGATGATAACTCTCAAATGTTTTGTCACAAGTAGAAACTTAGAAACATCTGGCGCTACAGTGTATTTCAGAAACATTTGGTGTAAGAGTTAAATTTTCAAGCACTGAAAATCGTAGTCGCTGCAAGCTGACAACGTTAAATTCTTCTAAGTTGACTTAGATTTCGCTATGGGCTGTTTTTCTGGCCAAAGTCTGTGTCAAAGCCGTTGCAAAAAACAAGCGATGAGCGACTGGCGGTGAGTTTAAGTCGTTGAGTGCTCTAATAGAAGATTGCAGTCAAGCCGACTTCGAAGAACTTAGGCTGTCAACTGTACCGCTACGACTATGCAAATTGGCTCAAAATCCTGCCCTTGTGCAGCGAGGGGTCGACGAGCGTTAAGAGAGCGAGTGCGCAGCGCCGCCGTAGTGTAAAACGAGTGCAGTATTTGTTCGGGACTAACATGAGTTTTTAGCTTTAATAGTTTAATGGCTTTCAAGTCACGGGCTGAAGACACCATGTGCGACAAAATTCGACTTCAAAGGAAAAAAGAGGATTTGCGAATTGCTCTGATAATGTTATTTTTCTTAAACATCACACAGTGTTAGAACATTAGAGAACATCGCACTCACACAATGTTCGTAAGGCGAGTCAGTGTGAGACCAGCGGTCAGTTCAGATGCACCTGGAAAAATGCAGGTTCTCCAGCTCACTCGAGGGAGTGCCAGCATCAAACAAAGGTTAAGAACCACATTACACATCCCGTCCTCCAGTCTAGGGCAAAAAGCTCGCTGATCTCGTGTAGAACAAAATCCAAGATGGCGGCCATCCATCAGAGTCAGGCGGCGATTCCCAACGGCGACGAGCGTTTCAAATTACCGGGCCGGGAATGTGGTCGGAATGTTCCGGCCCAGGGATTAAGTTTACCTGCAGATAGAATACCAGCGCAGGAAGGTAAACTTTAAATTTCAGATGCCCGGGAATACGTGTTGTATCTTATTTCCGAGGAAATGCAAGCGTTTTAGTCTCCATGTAACTAATGCGCGAGCACTGCCTGGGAAAAAGAGTTGCATTATTCTAAAGTTTCTTAAAAGGTGAATTGTCTAACTATGTATCTAATTACAGCAGGTCTTCATCCTGGCGTTGATTTGTACTTGAACCATTTGAGCTTTGATTTTCCCTTCATTTAAATCAATGTCTCTTCCAAAATGTTTCAAGTTGAAGAAAATAGCGAAGATACAAGTGGGCTCCTTTCAAGTTCACTCCATAAATTTTCAATGGGGTTCAAACTTGGATATTGTGGGGACCCAATCCAACTGAGTCTTGGAAAATTTTAGCAATGTTGATGAGAGCATTATTGTCTTAAAATAGCCCGTTGCCATTAGAAATGAAAACTCTGTTGAATGGTGAACTTGGCGTCACGAACTTGGAAATAGGTCTTAACCTCATTTTACGACTGTAATGAGTCGCAAAAACAAGTCCATCCCAGCAAAAACAGCACAATCCACTGCCTCCAAATACTCCTAGCACGGTGGGAAGGATATAGAACGGAACTATTGCCTCATGAGATACTTTAATTCTGCCATCACTCTGAAGAGAGCAAACCTAAACTCATCAGACCACGTATGTGATCTTCTTTCATTCCTGTCTTGATGCTCCACTGCAAACAACGGGCAGTTTTTGATATTTTGTACTGATAGTGTTGAACGATTGCTGAATCTGTAGCTGCGTAAATTCATTTTCTTCCTCTTACATTTCACAGTCCTTGTAGAAAATGTTTTAGAACATTTAGGGAACTCGCTGGTTGTTTAATGCTTTGATGAACGCCTTTTCTTCCGTCCCAACTGGATAAGAGAATGCCGGTCTCTCTTATCAAGAACAGTAAGCCTTTCACACATACTATGAGACTCCATGTCCTCGTGTTTCTAATGCGTAATTATTATCTGCATAGTTCACATGATTGTCCGAGTGATGTAATTAATATATAATGTATTTGTGCTCTCTAGGAATTCCAAATTGGGAAGCCCTTAGCCGTTACTAAATGCGTGATCCTCGAGTCTTCATTCATTCGGCTTCCAGCAAAATTTAAGAGAGTGATCGCACTCAAAACAGGTTCTCATTACTTGATAAGTTCTAATAGAGATCTTTTGTATCAATTTTTACTAAAACAATCAAACTCAGATATAATGAAAAAAATCTTTTTCCACGCAGTAAAAAGACTGCGTAGTGCTGAGGCAGTACATCTCGGCAGTGAAATGCTACGGGCTGAATGTCAGTGAAATTTTACAGTCACTTTAAGAACAGGTTGACGCTATCGACACTTCAAGCCAGTATTTTTATCTAAAATATTTTCCGTGTTTGTCCGGTCGTTGAGTTAGCTTTTTACGTTAATAGCAGGAAAGCTGGCATCGAAAATTTCATCGCCTGTGGCAACGCTTCTGATCTGGTAACGGGAATTGCATCGCGTGAAGCCCAATGCAAACTTTCATTTAGAACGTAAAATAAAAAATTATTGAGATTGCATAACCTGTGTTATAAAGTAAAGATATTAGCGTCATCCTTTGCAAGTGCAATTATGGAACAACATTTCATTCATCAGTGATTTAAAATAACTGTGAGGCGCGCTGTTGTGCAATAAACTTCATATATTCGCAGATACGGAACACGTTTTATACGATTCTCTAGTTGCCCTCCAACTGTCCTCTGCATGTTTTCTGCGACACAAGAGCAAAGCGTAGCCCTTAGAATGCGAAATTCCCTGGCTCATTTCTTCGCAATTGCGGGGTACAATAAATTATTGCTGGAGCAAGGTGCTCATCTGGTGATGTGTGAAACACGGAATATGATTGAGATCTGGTAAGATCCTTCTATGCACTACCCAGTCTAACATTTTTGCAGGGGCATCCATGATTTTGGCCGTCTAAGTACAGCTTTTGCATGAGAGTATCAAAAATGTAGGTGCGACGGTGACATAGTTTAACTGGAGAAACGTGTACTTCACAAGCTCCTTCCTCTTGCTTCGAAATTAACAGTTGGAAAACTATTGTACTTGCAAATTAATGTCATAGTAGAGTGAAGCGATCATTAAAATTGTTTCACTTTATCGTCACCCCCATTATATCCTTTCTCGATAGTTGCTGCATGATAGCGTGTAATCCATTTACACTCGCGGAGGTATCTATTTGACCGCACGCATTCTCAGGTTGAACAGCAATAACACTCAGTTGGGACAAAATCGATTGGCATGTACATAGAAGCTCATGAGAAAAGTTGGAATTATCCCATCGTGAAGGAGGACCTGCAATCTTTTTCCTCTCCGTGCGGTCCCTGTAGCACTATAGCCATGCTTTTCCGTCCTGCAACATGAGTGATGTCAACGCCTCGATGTAAATAAATATAATGTCAAGGCCTCGATGTAAATAAATATGGTGGCAATGCCACGATGTCAATAAATGTAATAGCAATGCCATGATTTTAACAAATGTAATGGCAATACCTCGCAGTGGTGGGCACGATAACGAAAAAAACGTTATCGCGATAACCGATAAATCGATAACGAAAATCTTATCGGCGAAAACCGATAATCGATAATTGGCGAAAAATTTATCGCCGATAGTCGATAACCGATAAATCGATTAATCCAAAATTCCGAAACTAGCGATTACGATATGGGTTGCCAGATGTCCCACTCCACATGAGGCCACACTTTTGATCAAAAAAGCCACAAAAGAGGCCAACCTTGTTACACCATAACACGTACATCCCACACGTATAGTAATTGTCCCGAACTCGTCCCTCCCCGTCATGTCGAATCCCATCGGGGAAAAACTGAAATTATCGATTATCGATTGTTTGGAATCAAATGTATCGGCGATACCGATAAATCGATAACTCGGGAAAAAAAATTATCGGATAACCGATAATCCGAAATCGTTTTCGCGATAAAGTCTCGCGATAATTTATTGCGATAACGCCCAGCTTTGATACCTCGATGTCAATAAATGCAATAGCAACGCCACGATAGAGCATAGAAGGCATTGGTGACGTACGATCTCGAACACACGCTCTCTCAAATTCGCTAATCGTTTCAGTTTCCTCACGGGGTTGAGTCTTTCTTAAAATAAGCAGCAGAAACATTTCTAGTTGAGATTTTAAAGAAGAAATGCGGGCGCAACTCTACTCATGCATGTTGGAAAAAACAAGCTACACGTGTTGACGTCACGTTAGCGAGCACCAGAACACCGAGCGCACTTGGATGTTTGGATGAGACACTCTTTCATTGTCTCTTACAGAATGTGTTGGGTGTACACAGGAAGCTTAGTGTGTCTGATGTAGGCGTGTAGCACATGTGCACAGCGTGTGAGACACACACGATCACAGCTTGAAGCACCTAGGTACAGAGTGTAGCACACACGCACAGCGTGTAGCATACACGCAGCTTGTAGCACACACGGTTATAGCTTGTAACACACACGGTGACAGCTTGTAACACACACGGTGACAGCTTGTAACACTCACGGTGACAGCTTGTAACACACACGGTGACAGCTTGTAACACACACGGTTATAGCTTGTAACACACACGGTGACAGCTTGTAACACACACGGTGACGGCGTGTCGCACGCGCGCTCAGGGTATGCAGCGGATGCGCACAGCGTGACACGGCAGCCGCAGCCCCGGCGCACAGCGTGACACGGCAGCAGCAGCAGCAGCGCGACACAGCGTGACACGGCAGCAGCAGCACGGCACAGCACGATACGGCAGCAGCAGCCCCGGCGCACAGTGTGACACGGCAGCAGCAGCAGCGCGACACAGCGTGACAGAGCAGCAGCAGCCCCAGCATACAGCGTGACACGGCAGCAGCAGCGCGACACAGCGTGACAGAGCAGCAGCAGCCCCAGCACACAGTGTGACACGGCAGCAGCAGCAGCGTGACACAGCGCCCGTGGGGGACTCGGCCTCCTGACAAAGCAAGAAGAGTGGCACGCTGGAGACTCCGAGTCCTATAATGAACTGCACTGGAGGGACATCGCCTCTCCCTCGCCTGCCGCCCTTACTCCTTCTTCCTCGCTGCCTCCTGTCTTGCAACAAAACATAGAGGCCTTCCGGCACCTGAGCACATATGGCTTCCCTTGTCTCACCTCGCTATTGTTATCTGTCTATCCAAAAAGCTCTTTGTGAAACTCTAATTGGTTCATTGACTTGCCTGCCACCGTCCACAATCTGATGTCAGTAATAAGGTAGGACGAAATTCAGAGCTCCGCTTTTCAAAAAATAACACACGTAAATGGCAATATTTTAGAATCCCACGCGCTGGATCAAGAAAGCGAATTTTTTACAAAAATTTACACATTTCCTTCCGAACCTAACCCGATGGCTTAAAAGAAGTATAGTTGAAAAGTACGTAGGTATAATCGATCCACGTTATACCGTTAAAGAATGCTCTGCAACGAGCTGAAAAGAATTATTGTACTGGGCTATTTAATGATCAAATACAGAAATTTGATGGTTCTGATGACACATGGTGTGAAGTACTCGTGCATCGGAAGAAGTATTTCATGCAATGCTACCCCTTCATACTCTCACGAACATGTAATAGCTGAAAATTTAAAATTAAATTCTGATGGTTTCTTTCAATTATCAGATTACTTTTTACGGCTAACATTTTTCCGCACTGTTTGGAACACTTCCATCATTTTACTTATATTAATAACCTGAAATACATCCTAAAAAGTATCTGATGGTATGGTACTGACAGCTCGAAAAACTACATAGTATTAGCTTTGGCAAGTGAGACTATTGAGTTGAAACTTACGGCTTTCTAAACGCGATGTGCAAGCGTGAGGTGTCTCGTCTCCTTTTCAACGCGTTCTTATAGAGTTCGTTGGCCACGTTTCATTGACAGTTAGACGTCAAGTGTCTCGAATGGAGGGATCTGCTGAGGCGCTACATTTAAATTCACTTCGATCACGGTGATTAAAATAGACTACTTCAATTTAGACCGTAATATCGGAAGCCGCCTGTCATTACCCTCAGGAAACCTACAATCCAAATTGAGTAACGAGCTGAAATGCGTATACAGGTGGAAGCTGCGACCGTTTTCGCTCGGATGTGGTGATTTTCAGGGTTATTATGCTTTAGAAGTTCGAAAAAATGCTTTCGTTGTAAATTATGATCCTGTTTTCTTGATTTGGAGAACTGCGCATCAGACTGGTGATACTTAAGGGATGGGGGTGGGGTGACTGCTCATTGAGAGACGTGAGTACATATATTTCGAAAAAGAGGTGGGAATCGTCAAGATGATCGAGCAGTTGAAGAAGATGTGAGAGCGTGAGGCTTACGTTCCCATTACTTCTTCTTGGTGCTGTACTCTCAGAGTCAGTACGAAGTATGTAAGGAGCTCTGCTCAAGTTGATCTCCGCAAGTTCGTTTGGGTCAATTTGTGGTTCCTGTGTAGTGTAGTACGCAGCGTGTATGGCCTAGTCGACCTGGATGAACTCACGCGACACGCTGTACCACTACGATTGTTCGAAAATCCTACCCTAAGAAAACTGTTAAGAAATTAACGATTGTTCGATTTTGAATTGAAATTCCAACGCATTGACTGCAGCAAATTCTTACGAAGTGAGTATGCGCTGTGCACACATGAGTGCTTACAGTATTTCTGAGTTTTGGATTTCCTTACTTAACGAAACTTGCGATGTACTTGATCTACACGTGTGAACTTTCTATGGAGGTTGGGATAAGCCAAAAAATTATTCATTGGGTGTCGCGAGGACAAGGTTAGAAGTAATACTAGCCAAAAATAAATGTCCACGTATTTCCCTTTCGGTCGATGAACGCCTTATTACAACTCGTTGAAAAATGGGAAAGAAAAAGAAGGCTTGATCAATCTTTTATCTGTGATTTACCAAGATTTGTAAAATGGCATTAACGACAAGTATTGAAACTAACCGTCACTGGACACATGGAAGTTCACAAAACTAGTGACGCCGAACACTGGGAACGGTTGTGGGCTTGCGATAACTCAATCTGTGTCGCAAGACAGACTCCTCAAACTCAAAAGACGACCGCCTGGAGAGTTGGAGCAGTGCGTAGGAAGAATGAGGAGACATGCGCCGAGTGCTGGCAAAACACATGACTCGTGCAATGCAAAACAACGGCCGAGGTACATATTTAGTTGTATTTTATTGCGTTATCGATAGGCACGCACACCGAGCTTCACGTTTTCTGTAGCGGCAGAGGCCTCAAGCAAGACGGACGGCCGGCGGGAGCAGCACAATTTATGCCGCCCATCGGTGATTCCTCCCAAACTCAGCCCAAAAAATTAGGAAAAACTTATAGTGGGAAGTAGAGGGGCGGCAACGATGGGAAAAAAGGCGGAACCGACTGGTGCGAGCGAGGAAATTTGAAACATTGCAGAATGATGAGGACAGCGAAGGCAGTCTGGGATCGTTTAGAATTAATGCGCTTCTTCGAGGAGCGCCCGATGGAGTGTGGAAATTTTCTGAAGGAAAAGTATAGACTTGCTCATTTTGCGTGGGGCCTCGTGCTTAAATTAAATTCGCGGTGATGACACGTGTATGAGAAACATTGGAATTCACTGTGCCTTAATTCATTGCACCGATCAATTTTCATTTGATTACACACCGGTTCATGATAAAGAACAATATTACCTTAGTTGAAAAATAAGACGCTACAGTGTGTATCCTCAATGTCTACATTTCGATGGCATAATAGAAACGGACTTCCAACACTCCTGTTACCGGCTCCACAAGTAAAAAATTTTGCATTCGTTAATATTCCATACGAAATTTCACAGTATAATCGGTCATTTTAAATGACATCCAAGAGATCTCGCACTTTTAAAAATTTCTTACTCTCCGACTCCGGTGCAATATCGTCACAGGAGTTTCCCGCCATCGACTAAGTTTATTTCATTTTTGGGAAGCAACTTTTCTGCATTTTCTACATTTATTGTTTATAATTTTAGAATAATTTTTTAGTATAATTTTATTTTGAGCCTCATCTCATTTGCTGGAGCCTCGCCCCTCATTCGAGAGCTCATGAGGGGCGAGGATACAGCTCATGATTCCGGAGGCAGGCCCATGCAAAACTATTTAGCTGTGCCCACATTAGCGCACACCCCTCGTTATTGAGTGTATAGCGTCATCGCTGCGCACCTCGCATTGTCCCTCAGGAAAGTAACTCCGAGGCTGAGACCTTATGGCCACTTCTTGGCCAGGTTCAGGAGGCCTTTAATACTCATTGTTCTCGGCTAGCCTCACGGAATGGTGCGTATACAGCACTCCCCTAATGAGACGTAACACGTTCTAAGGACTCCTTCAATGTTATGTAACACGTTCAAAGGACTCCTGCAATGGGACGGAGCGCAATCAAAGGACTCCTCTAAAGAGACGCAAGACAATCAAAGGACTTCTTCGAAGGGACGTAACACATTCTGAGGCCTCATCCAATGACACACAAGATGATCAAAGCTGTCTATGAGAACCTGTCAACACGCGCTATGGCCCTTACGTCTTAGTTATGACCTACTCTGGCTTTCCTCTTATTTTTATGACCTGTGATGGACGTGTAACTTGTCTTTAGTAACCTGTGGGTCTTGATGGTCTCTAAATCTGCCTACAATGGCCGGGTTGTAGCTCATGCAGAGCTCCATGAACAACAGGTTAATCCCTTATATGGACTTACGTAGTGTGGTGACATATCAAGATGAAAAAACAAACGTATTTGAAAATATATGAAGGGTCCGCAACGATTGTTTATTTCACTGCAGCTACAACATGACTCTCACGAACATATATCAGCTGAGGATTTGAAATTAGATTTCAACACTTTCCCTCAATTCCCAGATTACCTCTCAAGTCTTATAATTGCCCTGATCATTTTTCAGATTTTGTTATGTTATTTAGAAATCTGAAAAACATTAAGGCAATTATACAAATTAAAATTACACACTAACAAATTAGCCAGAAGCTCTACAAGACTTCAGGAAATAATGCATTACTCAAAACTCACGAGTTTCCATTTATCTAAAAACCTTAACATTTTCGTCCATCAAGGAGAAATGTCTGTATATTGTTAGCAGTTCTAATTGCTCAAGGCTGTTATATTTTGGCGTCTTAACTCACAAGGTAAAAGCTGAATACTTTAATCTCCTATGACTCTGAATTTCTTTTATTTAGACTCATGAATTAAAATAGTTTTCTTGGCGGGTCAAATTTTAAGAGGTTCTCTAATTTCCGAAAGACAGGAATGCATATGCGCTGTATCGTGGATACAATCTTTTTCAAACACCCATCATACGAAGAATATCTCCAAGAATTTAGTTTCAAAAGCAATCTAACCCAATCCTATAGGCACCAGAGAGTCTAGTGAAGCAAGTATAAATATCTCCCTCATTATCAGGTTCTCCTGCGATATGACTGCCCAAAGCCAGCACCCAACCTCGCTTTTGTACCCTGGATTTTAACGCTGACTTGCATTAGAGACGAAATTCTTTGGCACGAAAGAGCGTCCATTGCGACTTTTCGAATGCACTGACGGACATTGCAGAAACCAGCTCCGGACCATCGCTGGGTGGCCATCACCAGCGAGCGTCGAGACGAGGTGCACAATCTTGCAGAATCAGGACCGATGAAGGTCCATTAAGGATCCGTTAGGTCGTCGTAATGAGACGTTACGACGGAGGCGACGTCACCAGTTTGCTGTGCATGGCCGCCGTTACTTAGCGGTAATTCTGCTGACTCGGTCGGTGTCGAGACCCAACCTGATTATTGGCTATTACAAGAGGAGGGGTTGTGTCACGGGATTAGTGGGGAGGGGGAGGAGGGCAGGGAGCGGTGGGATGTGAGGGAAGGGAGAGGGAAAGAGGGTCATTAGAGGAGGAAGGGGGGAAGGAGGTGGTGGTAAGTTGCGGTGGCGGTAAATAAACTTAGTGAAATTGAAAATCTTTATTTATTGTTTCATGGTAACAATCGCGTTGTAATTACGTACCATAATTTGTCAGCTCTCAGCCGGGGCATTTTCTAATTTAATTTCTCAGCCATTTGCCGGGGCAAATAAGGCAATGAAGTGCTCATGGATTTCTCCTTTTCACTTCATCTTATCCCTTCTTTGTTTCAATAACAAGTAGTAGTTCCAGTAGTAGTAGAAGTCGTAATAGTAGGAAGTAGTGAGGCTTGCTAGCGCTTCAAATAGACTTTCATCTCGCACCTGCGGCATTCTATAATTAACAGAGAAATTGTTTTACTCAGGTGAAAATACCAATTTGCGTGACTAGGATTTAAACCAGATCTTTTTTGTTCTAAAAGCGATGCTCTGCGCTCGCGTCACGAAGACGGGAGAGAAACTGTGAGATGTCAATAAACAAGGATTGGAGAAGGATAAGGTGCAGAAAAGTGGAACGCGAGACAAGGAGAGACAAGGGGGAAACGTAAGGAGAGCCAAGAAAGAACTTTGGATCAGAAGGTATTAAGTAACGAAGAGAAGAACGCTGAAATGTGAAAGATAGAAGAGGCAAAATAAGGAAGAGAGAGAGAAGTTATTGAAATGACGGTACAAGAACAAGAAAAAGTACGCTGTAGACAACACCAGACTGCTAAATAGACAAAGATGGTCACAAAGCGGACGTTGTTTCCACAATACCAAACGTGCCTGGTCCTATTGAGGCTACATCTCACACAAGATGTAACTGTGTATAATCAATGCCATTGTTTTAACTTCTGTGTCGGTTGTTCCAAAAGAAAAACCAGTAAATACTCTTTGAGCAGCCTCCACTCACTGTCGTAGAGTACGGTTTCAAGAAAGACCTGTGTCATTTCCAAATTGAAATCGAACAAGAATACTTCTCTGTCTGTCAGATTTATTAACCCTGAAACAAAATCCGACTTTTGAGCTCATTTCAGACCTACCGCGCAGAAAATTATTAATGTCCCACCATGTCTTGAAGACTTTTTAAAGCTTCATTTGATTTGTAAAATATTGGAATTATAAATGCGGAGCGATGGACGTGCACCTTGCGTATGTCCTCCATACTTCAAAAGCCCGATAACTTCTGTGTTGCTCGGCCGATAAAAACTTTGTAACTCAGCGAGCGCTGCAAGGCCTTCAAAAGAACTCCGCTCCTCGACTCTTTCACTAATAATTCTCGAAACTAAAAGAGACTCTTTGACTGCGAGAGGTGCTCTCAAAACTTGCGCGTCGTAGGACTGCAAAGTTGGTCTTTTGAAGCTGTTTACTTTCGGGGTAGCACGCCGAGCGATGAAAAAACACTTCAAGACACAGGGATGGCAAAACTTGTGTTAGTTAACACACGAGTAGAGCAGTGCAGAGAGCGGCGTTCTGCTGGAGGTGTGGCGACGTCCAGCCCGGCTAAATCTTATTAAAGGAAATCAGTTTAAATTGATTCCTTACAGCAGCCATAAATCAGGATTTCAGTGGCAGTGGTAGCAAAAGCAAGATTTTAGAGTCAGAAACTAGGCAACCAATAGAGTTTCCAATCTACTTACGTAGTTTACATTAGTTCCATCGTGTATCTGGATCCAAAGTTCCATGGTGTATCTGGATGTCAGTGTAAAGAGTTGTTTTCGATGATGTAAAAATTACATATTAGAAAAGTTTCAAATATAGTACGGATTTTTGTGTAGTTGATACGAAAACGTCAACTTGAATTGTCTCGATCTCTTTATGCCTCATAGCTCCCTTGATTTTAATTTTCAAAAAGGTGAGTAACTCCTGGGCCACTCTGTATAAATTTTGCATTTCATCAGTAGATGGTTCTCAGATTAGGTCCGTAGCACAGATACTAGATGAAACTATTCGTTCCGAGAATAGCATTTCTGGTATTGTACTGTTAATTGCTACTGAAAAAACACCTGCATTTATCTACGGTTTTTTCCTCATGATTTTATGAATCGACAAGAATGAAACAGTTTAACTTTCGAGTTGCTATCTGGTTGAGTATCATTAATTAAGGGAAAACCACGGTAGATGAAACAAGGTAGGGTCATTCCTATGGGAGAAAATACACCTCTTCTTGTTCGGCTAGCCAATAGAAAAACTCTATTTCCAACAAACTTTATGATGTCACCAAAACGCCATGTCGTTAGGCCAATAGTGGAGCCAGATTTGGGGGTAGCAGTTCTACCAGATGTAATATGAGCGCTGCTATTAGTTCGTTGCGGTGACGTCAGCACAACCACACCGTCAACGAAAAAAGACCGGTTTGAACCTACCTTGTTTCCTCTACTGTGGGGAAAACCCTAAAATAATAAAATAATAATAATACTAATAATAGTAAAATGAGTATGGAATTCAAAGATAAGGTAGATAAGGACAGGATAAGTTTGCTTTGGAAAGAGGATAGGTTAAAACTGTTAGGATGGGTTAGACTGGGCAAGGTTATGATAAGTTGGGATCGAGTAAGTTAGGTTGAACGGTTGAGCTTAAAAAGTGTTAAATTCTCTCATGAGCCCAAAACGCCAGTTTTTAACTGCACCAACACTCTAACAGCCATAGAAATTCGAGGTTCAATTCCCCTACGAGGAGTTGCATCAGTGCACGCGAAGCACAACCACGCAGACAACACACAACACGTAGACACTTGATATTTGGAGCGAGACTCTGCTCAAATGTTTCCAGAAAAACTCGACTGCTTAGAATTAGAATATAAAACTCACATGAATGATTCATTCAAAAGTTTATAAATGCTAAGTCTGGATTTAGATTTGGATTTCCACAAGCTCTCTGTGTTTAATTTCATGTAAAGTGAAAAACACCTTAATCAATTAACAGCACAAACTGGTGATCATGATCATATAACCCGAAATAGAAGTAGTTCCACGAGACCAAACAAAGTAGCAATTTCTGACACCCGCTCCCAGACTGCGAAACAAAGTTAAATGAGTGCGCCAAGTGTTTCGAGTATGCGCTCACACGCATTCTCTATTTACCAAGGCCTGCGATGCTCACGCCAACAACTGAGCCCATTGTTCAAAATAGCGTAAACTACAACAAGAAAAAAGATATGGCAACTGTATTTTATAAATTTTTTGAAAACGTAGGAAAAAAATATTGCTGATGGTGTCTGTAGTGAACCGACTGGCCATTGGGAATACAAGGATCATATCAGTGGACACAAATATTTTTTTCTATACTCCTACTAATTTTTCCATTCTTATTGCGTTCATAAAATTTAAAGATAAATCAAGTGGATTATGAACGTTCTCGGCTAAAGTACTTCAAGGTATAACTGATATATGATAACAGCACTGTTCATTTTTCCAAACCTGTTCAACAATTCTAGACTTGTCTCTGTACTACAATTACTAGCAAAATGCTCGAAAAATTTAAGTTAAGAAGTGTATTCCTATTTTAACAAAAATCACTTTTCAACGATAGATGAAATAGTTTTCATTCTAAAAAATCAGCAACAGAGGCTGAGTTAAATCATCTATAATGCCTTTATTCCAGTATAGATGGAGGAAAGCTTGTTTTCTCCTTGTTTCTTGTCTTTCGAAATGCTTTGAATTGAGTATACAATAACATTTTACTCTCGAAACTTCACTGTTATGGCATTAGAGGAGTTGCACATGATTAGTTCAAATCATACTTAACAAATTGGAAGCAATAGGTTGGCAATGACGATGCACAATGGGAACTACTGACAATTAACCAATAGGTTGGAAATAGGTTGGAAACCATGGAGAACCGCAAGGATCTTATTGGGTCTCTCTTTTTTTTATTTATTTCAACGATATAGTTAAATCTACTTCAATTTTCAAATACATACTTTTTGCTGACGATAGCGCGCTTTTTACGGCTCTTCCTGATAAAAATCCTGTTTTAATTTTAGAGAGTATAAAAAACGAGCTTCAAAAGGTTTCAACGTGGCTCAAAGCTAATAAAATAAGCCGCAATGTCGATAAGACAAAGTACATCAAATTCTCACCCAATAGGAATGCGTCTCGTCCACGCATTAAGGTTGGTGATGGTAAAATTGAAGAAACCATCGTCTGTAAGTTGCTGGGTATTACAATAGATGAATATCTGACATTCAAAAAGCATGTTACAAATTTCAGTGCTAAATTATCAAAATCCATAGGATTTCTCTATAAAGGAAATAATGTATAACCTGAAGATGATTTGAAAAACTTCATCGAACGCTCATTTCCCCATATTTTCAATACGAAATAGAAGCATGGCACGAAACTGATAAAGATAAAACCAATTTGCATATCGAGCGGCAAAAAAAAACATTAGAGCTGTAAGAAAATTAGAATATAAAACTCACATGAATGATTCATTCAAAAGTTTACAAATACACACTGAGTGTGGGTTTAGACTTAGAATTCCACAAGCTCTCCCTGTGTAATTTCATGTAAAGTGACAAACACTTTAATCAATTATTAACTGCACAAACTGGTCATTATGATCATATAATCCGAAATTGAAGTAACTGCATACGTCCTTATTCACAAGCTCGGTCACAACAAAGTATGCTCTTTATTGGAACCGAGACTTGAAATTCGGTCCCTTCTGAAATCCATGAAAAAAGTTCTTGCATGGCTTTCAAAACGAATATTGAATCCGCATTTCTATCGGATTGTTAATCACGTAAGATTATCAAGTCAAATCTTTTCTGCTATTTGATTCATCTTGATATTTTACCTAATTTAACTTGTTCAATGACATAGATCTCAAGTCTGATCTTAAGTCTTTTATAGATTATAATATTTTCATCTGCCCCATATTAACTACTGTTGTAAAATTAAGCATCAAATCTTGAGCAAACCAACTAGGTTACGTCAATTAGCTTAAATATAACTGTACACCTTAAAATGGCGTTAATCATAGGATGCCGTGGAAGTCGCTGAACTTATTCGGGCCCACAAGTAGCTATACTCAAATGCGTCCATTGTAATAGCGTTAAGAAAAAATCTACTTTTGACATCGCTTCTGGTAAATACATTGTTTAAATTGTTTAAATTGTTTACATTTTTAAGAAAATATTTTCACTTCATAATTGAGAAAACCAAGCTTCTTTTACACAACGACGTGAGGATGCTGTTGTAAAAGTTATATTAGCCACATTATTCCATTTTAAAAAGGCACCTAAGCGATGAAATTTTTTCTGAGAATTTCTCCCGTATGTTGGAATTATTTGAATAACTTAATGCATTACTTTAAACCAAAAATGCTAATTTTTTTACAAGTATCGGTGACACAGCACATTCGATCTTGTGTCTGATTCCTTTATTTTGAACACCAGCAAATGCACTTTTGACTCACTTCGAAACCAAAAACCGCTCTCGGCCCGAAGAAAAATGCGCCTATATTGTCGAAGTGCCATGGTTTCGTTTCTGGCGGCCTGCCTGCTGCCTCTCTGTTTTTTATTGGGCCGAAAATATTTTCTGGTGGACCTTGTGAAGCCTTCGAGGCAATTTTACCGCGCCAGCTGAAGCAAAACACGCAATGTTTTCTGACGCTCCCTCACCTCCAGAGTTCCCCTCAAAAAAGCCTCATCCTCCAGAAGAACTGAGGCCCGAGACTGTTTTTTGTTGCCAGCAACACTGGGGTCGTGGGTGAACGAAGAAATTCTTGTCTGTCTGCTCGAGTTATTCATTTTGTTGTGAGGTCGTGGGTGAATGAAGAAATTCTTGTCTGTCTGCTCGAGTTATTCATTTTGTTGTGAGGTCGTGGGTGAATGAAGAAATTCTTGTCTGTCTGCTCGAGTTATTCATTTTGTTGTGAGGTCGTGGGTGAATGAAGAAATTCTTGCCTGTCTGCCCGAGTTATTCATTTTGTTGTGAGGTAATGGGTGAACGAAGAAATTCTTGCCTGTCTGTTCGAGTTATTCTTTTTGTTGTGAGGTTATGGGTGAACGAAGAAATTCGTGCCTGTCTGTTCGAGTTATTCTTTTTGTTGTGAGGTTATGGGTGAACGAAGAAATTCTTGCTTATCGCCTCGAATTGATCATTTTTTGGCCATAAACTCGAGGGTTGGGGAGGCAGTGGCGCTATGCGTGCAGAAGGAAGAAAGTTTCTGTCACTTAACACAATACAATTTGTATAATGGTTTGTTTCCCCAAGCGTGGACTGTCAAACATCAGAGTCCGATGCTTAGTTTTTATGATAATTTTTTCACACTTGAATGTTCAGTCTATTTACTCAAAACGGTATTTGAACTTCCTCAATAAAAGCTGTCAGCGCTTTGCACGTAGGCAAACGTCCAGCTAACCGGAAAATTGCATGGCCTAAAATTAGCTATTATTGTAACATTAATTTCTGTTCATTTGAAAACATTTCGGTGCTGTTGTAACTGGCTTTGCTGTAACCTCGGCTTTTACGTCTTGTGGCTACGAGCTCTCACGCTGGTGGAGAGTTAGAGGGTTCGAAACCGCCGGTGCGAGCCCGGTGTTTTCCTCCGTAGGAAAAAGGATGAAAATTTACTACAATTCTCTACCCAACAAACCTGTGGGAAATGGGTACCAGACTGGTGAAGAGTAACTGTCATTATGCTTTTAGGTTGGTTGAAATACATTTAAAAACTATCCAGAAGACGACACCTATCAAACAGATTAGAAAAAATCATTTATACAGTCCGTAACCAAAATGCACTGATCGGTGCTTGCACTTGTTGGCATTTGTAAAACTTCTCCCTACTTTGAATTATTCACATTTTACAAATAAATGTAACTAACGTTTAATCTACTCATGAGAAAATGTTGAAGTTCATTTTGAAATGTCTACAGGAGTAAGTTAAATACTCGTTGCAAAGACCGTAGACTTTTATGATTAATATCTCGCCTGCTTGTAGCTACTTAACATAGATTATTTGTCTCACAATCTTCTTTTTTGATTGATGTAGTTGGTTTTAGAGCGGTAGATTAGTTTTCACTCAAAGAGCTCAGGTAGCATCGAATTTTTCAATAATACCTGACGCTCCACGCTTTTTTCCACGACGCTCGGGACTTACAACAACCCCCAAAACGGGTGATCGAAACACGAGTCCTATTTAAAATACTGGGTAGTCTAGCACCCTCAAGTGACAGCATAATATCGCTCATACCAGCTCAGTCTACTTGCTGAGATGTATAACTCGTGCTGTTTCATAATGTGGCTATTGAAAGATAATGTGTCTATTAAACGTCTCAAAAGATGAAAATTTTGCATTTTTTCTTCAAAATAAGAGTTACAATCTGGCTTGAGTTTGAGGAGTGTTCCGAAGGCGAAAATGAGAGAAAGAGAGAAAGAAAGTGAGAGCGAGGTGAAGAGAAAGAGAGAGAGAGCTCCCAAAAATAAAGCATACTCGGAAGAGATCTCTCAAAACCTACATCGCTGCAAAACCTGCCTTTTGACTTCACGGTAGAGAGCTGAGAATTGCAGCACGGGCTGGCGGCAGTTGAGCAATAGTTTACAGGGACCAGTAATGCGCAATATGGCTGCTGTCTCAGCCCATATTTATGGCCCGGGATGCAATATTTATCGCGCTCGTTATTAATAGCCTCGTGTTCACGGCCGCCGCACCCGCCCACCTCGTCTTGTGGTACGGTTTGTTTCCTGTGTTGCAGTGTTACAGTGTGTGCTCTGCTACTGCATTCCTTGTGTTGCAGTGTTACAGTGTGTGCTCTGCTACTGCATTCCTTGTGTTGCAGTGTTACAGTGTGTGCTCTGCTACTGCATTCCTTGTGTTGCAGTGTTACAGTGTGTGCTCTGCTTCTGCATTCCTTGTGTTGCAGTGTTACAGTGTGTGCTCTGCTACTGCATTCTTTGTGTTGCAGTGTTACAGTGTGTGCTCTGCTTCTGCATTCCTTGTGTTGCAGTGTTACAGTGTGTGCTCTGCTTCTGCATTCCTTGTGTTGCAGTGTTACAGTGTGTGCTCTGCTACTGCATTCCTTGTGTTGCAGTGTTACAGTGTACGCTCTGCTACTGCATTCTTTGTGTTGCAGTGCTACGCTGCTCGCTTTTTAAAAAGCCATTTTCTGGAATCAACAATTGTCATAAGAGCTTTGATGATTAACACACAGAATATTTGATTGATTAAGTTGACTTTGCGTTGTATGTATAGATCTCGAAAGAGTCAGCACAAATTTCTTCACAGCACAGAGGAAATAAATGTCGCTCTAAAGGCCAACACCTCGTATGACACGGCGCGTCTGCCAGTAGCAATGTAAAAAACCATCCCCATTTGAACGTGAAATTTTCCATAAGGTTTTCCAAGAAGTGACCTTATTCACGTGCAAAATATGAGCAACGTAAGCGAGTTTGAAATCGTCATGGGCTTGGAGTAGTTTCATATGGTCATTATTTTCGTTTCCCATTTCATGGGAAGGGTTTCAGACTTTGTACAAAAAAGACACTGGCTTGAAGTCCAGTCTCGGAGCCCAGGTATTTTCTGTTCTTCCACTCTTTTTTCCTACGTACTTCTACTTCCCTGGTAATTACAGGCAAAGTAGAAAAGAATAAATGTAGGGGAAATCTATCTTGCTACCTACTGAGCTTGCTCTTCAATCCTTTCTCTTAGACTTCGGCTGAATAACCAATGTACAGAGCAGTTGTAAAATTGGAGCGGTCAACAAAGATATTTCTCTACACAGCAGAAAAATAACATCAGGATACAAACGACGGTGGTCAGAAAATATTGAAACTTTGGACTAAAAAGTACCAAACTAAAACCTTCAGAATATCATCGATTACAGCCTATTATTAACTTAGTTTGCTGAGAGGACAGTTGGTTGCGTTTGAATGTACAGAGCCTGCGCAATAGTGTCTTCAGGGTCATCTAAATAACGTTTCTCCTGACAACCAACGGAACAATACAGAGCGCGGAATAAGCGCCTCAACTTTGACATTCACGAAAGGTTTTTTAACATTCACTTGTAATTTTGAATTGATCATATTTTGTATCTATTTACTAATTCATTACTCTTCGTCGTACTTACCATGAAATATTATTTACCTTGCACAAAACACGCAATACTTTCCGCGTCTTTCTGTTCACTTTTCTCGTTTGTTGTTGGGTGTTCTTTCTCTCTGCATTGCTCAAATTTGCACAATTTTTCCATATCCTCTAGTTCTGACAAAAAATATAAAATTCAACTCAACTTCTTCAGCTCAACGTCAGTATGGCAGGGTCTCTCGAACTTGGAGAAGTTATTTTATTTGTGCCATTTGCTTTGTGAAATAATCCTCTCATATCCTTAGAAAAGCTCAAATTTAACGCACAAATGGTTATCTTACATTCATTCAATGTGAAGTAATTCCTACGAGCAAAAAGTCTGATGGGCTTGTAACGGATTAGAGGAAGACCCTTGTCAGGTGCAGTCATCTGTATCGTAAAATTTTTTTTTGAAAAAATTAAAAACTTGGGGATTTTCGCCAGAAAAAAGAGTTAATCTTTTATGCCTAGTGTGCAGAAACTCAGATTGCATGAAAGCAAAAGACAAAGCATCATGCACCTCAATTCAAATAAATTCCTCTATACTCAAACCTGAACTCAGTATGAATTTTCCTACCTGAACACTTTATAATTTCTAAGCATTTCTGCACTGAAGTCTTCTCACTTTTTATGGGGGTGAAGTTTCAGTTTATTCCATTGTGGCCCTTAATTCTGTTTAGACTCGCGGTGCTTATTTGATATTATTTCCCTCGCTTCTTCAGTCGAAAACATCCCATTTGTGTGTATCTCTCCGCCTCCCAGCCTGACGTAGTCGCTCGCAGTTGACGGCTCAGACCATCTGCTGAAAAAGCGTTACGCTCTCTGAGTTAATGAATATTCTCTTGGCCTGCATAGTTTGCCTTGAATACGCAAGTTTGAGCGGCACGAAAAGCATAAAACTGACAATCATTCCCTCTCATTTTACCGTAGCGCCTACGCACTTTCTTCCTTTACGATAACAGTGCCTAACAAATCGAACTGTTGAAAACGATTTACTTCCAGAGCTCCTTTCACAAGTCGTGGTACCGAGCTAAGAGTTAAGAGGGCTTTCTTTTTTTGGAATAGAAATGGTTTTTCTTTTGTTAGGGACCATCTATTTCTGCTTCAATGCTGTCCTGTTTTTCAGCACGTAAAACTTTCTTTTTCAACTTTCATCTTGTTTCAGAACCTTCCTTCTCACCTCACTGTTTTTATGCCACGGAAACCTTGTGTGGGATTAAACCTCGTGCATAAATTTCACGTTCCCTTAACTCCACACTTAATAATTCCTTTATCCTTCCTTCCCGTGGAACATTGTTGTAGTTAAGAAGGATGAAACTAAGTTCAAGTTTCAATCTTCCACAGCCGGTCCTGCTTCACAAGCTATCCCTCTACTACCAATCTTCCTAGACTGCTTAAATTTCGCTCGTCACTCGCGTTACCGTTCATCCTTGAACAGGACAACTGCAAGCTTCACTCACTCCAGCCCAGACTTTGTTTCATGAATTTTGAACCTATTCAACTATACCCGTCACA
>JACJUY010005718.1:34402-57380 GCA_014220935.1 Platorchestia sp. MABIK
GTGGTGCTGGCCCCACACTAATACCACGCGTTAATACCCAGTGCTAGTACCATACGCTGGTATCCTACATTAGTACCACGCGCTAATACTTCGTATTTGTATTCCGCACCCACAAAGTGCTTGTAATCCGTAGAGGATGAAGTCACCAGTATGCTCTAAGTCAGTGCTCAGTGAAAGTATCTCTGCTTAGTTAAAAAACTAGTTAAGTGTTCCACTGTTTTCGACAGCTAGTAACATGAATAAAGGGAAATTGATGCAGCTCATCAAAAATGAAGTTATGAATTGTGCGAAAAAATTATAAATGCTGCGAAAAAACAAAGAATGAAACTAAAAAAACGAATGGTTGAAACAAACAAAGGATGAGACGAAAAATGACGTATGGAGCAAGCAAAAATGAATGATGCGAAAGAGTAACGACTGATGCCAAAGAACAACAAATTATGCGAAAGAACAACGAATAATGCGAAAAATAACAAACAATGCTCAAAAACAAGCGGATTTGAAAATGAATGAACAATACGTTTAGAAAAAGCAAACGCCTCATCAGCGAATGATTCTACGCGCAGGAGGCCTTGTGTACCTGCCCTCGTACTTTATTCGCTCGTCGCGGCCTACATTTGAGCGAAAAATTGCTGTGCTCTGATGCACCGTGTAGTGCTCACTAGCTGCTGCTTCATTAACCTTTAATGTCTCACAGGGCCCTACGGTTATATTTTGAAAATAACCTCAATATATTGTGTTTTTTGTTTCATGGGCTATTCGAAGTTCACTGCCGAGTGGCACTTCTTTCCTCATCCTGATATCGGCGACTACCTGATCGCAGTTGAATGATGGTGGTTGTGATAACGGTAATATGAATTCAAAATTACTGACGTTACGGGCTTACTGATTTGAGTATATTTCAAACTTCTCACTAAATTGTTGTACCCAAACGATGGTTACTACTGCCGTCGCTATCGCACAGACTGGCATTGGCATCAGGTTGTCAAGGACAACGGAATGAGGAACGGAATGCAGTGAATTTCAAAACTTGTTATAGGGCACAAATTCGATCAGAAATGCAATGGATGAAAGCTGTAATCCATCTGATCCTAAAAAAGACCATGAGTGCTAATGCGCAAACTAAAATCTATTCATTTGATTTGAGAGACACAATATTCAAACTGCGATCAATCATTTTTTTAGAAAATATTCATCAGAACGACTCGAATTTAAGTTCAAAACCAAAATTTCAATAAAATGTAGAACAATTTTCAAATTATCACGATATTTTATCAGAGATTCGTGTATTATAATCACCCTTCATAACTTGTGAATTTTTCTTTTCTTTCTTAACTAAGAAATGAATTTTCTGTTTGTTTCAGGCGTGAAATTAGAAGGGTCGCCGAAGTGGTCATCCGCAGCCCCCAGTCAGGCGGGAGGGGGCGGAGGGGGCATGGAGGGGTGCAGCTCGCCCCTCACCGCCCTGGAGCCCCGCCCCTCCTCACCCCCCATGTCCCTCACCACCCTCACGGCGCACCACACCTCCAGCTCCATCTCCACGCCCCTCAACCCCTCCCCATCCTCGACCTCCTCCTCCATCAACCTCAACGGGACGATGATGCCTCACCACCTGCACCACCACAACGCCAACAACCACAGCCTCCACCACCAGACGCCCACCACCCACTCCCACCACCACCACCACCACCACGGCGGCAGCAACTCCACCGTAGGCCCGCCGCCTTTCTCCCTCCTCAACCACAGCGTCAATAACTACATGCTCCCAGACCCCGGCAAGAGCAACCTCATATCTCAGTTGTTTTAACCCTAGTGTTACGTGGTGCCAGCTTCTTGTGTTTCGACTCCCCTGTATTATAAGTGGCTCTGTAATTAATGCTCTTAATCTATTATTTGGTCTTGCTTTCTTCGGTGTAGGTGTAGCTTCTCTGTTTTGTTTAGAGATCTATGAATTCTCTGTCAAAAGTGATGCTTCTTCAGCGGTTTACATGAGTTCATTGTTTCTACGTAAAGAGGGCCTGCACGAGGCAAATAGAACAGAACTACTTTTTGGTTGCATGATTTGAACAGTTTGAATGGTTCAGACCTTGAACTAACGATGCTGGACAAATTTCCATTTGCGTAGAAATAGATCCGCTACGCGAAAATTTCAATAAACTCCGTCTACTACTCTACTTCCAGAAATTTCAAAGTACTTTTTCATGTACAGCAAGTAGAGAAGAACGATTCTAAGAATCGAAAGAACTACGAGGCCATCCGAACTAAAAGTATGAGAAACATACACAGAGTGTGCAGTGGTACGCAGAGTGGAAATATCGGGGACAATCTGTCTAGATAAGTGGACAAACACCAGCGGTTCGTACGCTGAATCAAGTGATAAGTCAATCGCTTGAGAAATTATCACAAGATGTTTCCGATTCATAGTGAATCAACGGCCATTTATGAGGGTGAGTGCTGATGGTGAGCTTCACACAGCTGCCATCGAACCAGGAAGCCCAGGTGTACTGCGTTCAACATTCATGTCAACACAAAGCTTCAGTATTAGAGATCAAAACCGGTAGGGCATAACGAGTAGACACCGATATTTCAATGTTCTTGTTTTACGATACACGATTTGATCGCCTCGAGTTATTCACTCAATGGAAATTAAGAAAATGTACAGTGATTTAGTCAAGAGAAACTCATGTCTCTGTATACGTGTGTATATACATATATATAAACGTCTCCGTGTATTGAATATTTCTACAAATAGGATAAGAAAACAAAACTTTAAACGAGTTTTTATCTTGTAATATCAAGCAACACTTGTTAATAGCTAGCTACAAAATGACAGAGATCTCCTGAGTTCCAAGAAGTTTATTTCAAGTTGTGTAGGTGTAAGATCGCCTCCTGTATATATATTGTTAACAAGTACATTTGATGATTAGACTCAAAAAAGTGTGAGTTGGCAAACGTCATGTTTTTATCGTTGGTCGTACGATAATTTGACGGCTTCACAGGCAGGAACCACCTCTAGTTAGTGAGTCAAATAGAGCTAATTTCAAGAGAACTTCAGTGAACGGTCCAAGTCTTTTATCATTGTACTTCCTGGTTGTCAACGCTTTACCGCCAAACTTTTCTACACACATTACCATTATTATGTCCACCATAGCACAACTGTTATTCGGTTGCATCAGCATCATTTTGAACCGCATTTCGACAGCGAACTTCACAGAACACATTACGGTATAAATCAAACGAGGAATGAAATACATTCTAGCTGCGTACAGAGGATGATTTTGAAACTCACCATGGCGGAAAAAGGTCCAGTTCTCTGACACGCTGACATTTAAACAGCCGTGTTTTGTCATGTTTTGTTGTTGATTTCTTACGTTCCATCGTGTCCCACTGAGAGTGGAGGCGCAAATGCCGCCTGAGTGAGCGACTTGCGTTAGTACGTTTCCAGTCCTCGTGCATGCTACACAGCTCGAACACAATACCTGGGCTTCGTTCTTTCCTGCGAGCCAACACCAGCACGCAGGCTGCCTCTCATTGACAATAAGACCTGCAAGAGAGAGATCGAAGAAACCTCTCTTTCTAGATACAGTGTACGCTTCTCTGGTAACTTTCAATGACAACTATTGCAGGAAGAGTACGATGAAGCGTTACCGGATTTTTTCTTATAATTTACACCATCTACAGTGCATATATATATATGTATGTATTTCTCCAGGTGTATACACTGGAGGGCAGAGTAACGTTTGTTTATTTAGTATCGACTAGGAATCATTATTTAGTAACCATTTGTTTGCATAGTAAGTATAATTAACGGCAATACAACCTCAACAAAGTGTGTACATATAAGAACCCATGAGGGTTCTCATGTTGAGCTCTCCTTAGGGTTTATTGAATTGGCCTCCCAACATCGAATTATTACCAGTCTAGTCACTCAATAGTCACTCGCTAACCTAAGACTTCAGACGCAGCCCCTCTCCGTGAACCCGTGTACAGTTGATGTAGAATTCGTGTCATGTCAAATAGTACAGACGCTAATTTAACCCCTAGAGAATATGCAGTTTTTCTGTAACTGAGCCAGTGAAATAATAATAACAATAAACAAAAGTATTTAAACGCTGTTATCTTTTTTCCCTCGTATTTACCATTCCGCTGATGAATTGGACTGCGTTTTTCCAGTGGCGTTACGTGAGCACCCCGGCTGAGCAGAATTGAATGCATTGCAATATAACATAGGAACTTGTCAGTCAGTCCGGCTGCTTCAAAACTGTCTGGCATTCTCTACTTTAAAAAAACGCTTACGTCTTGCAAATGACTCTCAGGCATACACACGGGAATAACATTTCTCAGAGCTTGAATACTGTGCGATCATATCTTGAAGATTGGAATGCTTTCGGGGTACAACTTAAGAACATATTGTTGTAACTTAATCTATGAGTCCACGAACTACGATTCAAAAATTTTTAGTTCTAATTTGAAGCTTATATCTTACAGAATTTCTACGATCTGGCATTCAATCGTTGGGTGGAAGAGTGGGTTGCTTCATTAGTGAAAATTTTTTTAAAAAAACGAGTTTTTAGAGTAAGACATTTTATCCTTATTTATTTTAAAAACCAAGGTTGCAGTAGATTTTGCGTGTTTCCATCTTTGAAAATGTGTATTTTTTTCAATTATCAACGATGGGTCAGTATATACAGAGTGCGAGAGCCATTTGAGAAGATGTTTTTGGTTCTTACACACTCAAATCACTTAAAATATTATTTTTTTAATATAAATAATCCATTAAATGTGAGATATTAACACAAGAAATTAGAAAATATCAGTCATAGTTTCTTTAGCTACATGACACAGCGATTTAGAAATCAGTAACTTTTTGAGTGTTGCCAGATCATTTGTTCAAAAGGTTTGGTTAGAGAGGTGAGATTACAATTTTCCTTTATAGCAAAGAAAAAAAGGATACTTTATTCCAATCAATCAAGTCTGACATATATCACTTAGTACATTGGTTTTTCAACTGCCTCATAACCAACATCAGGACGCCATGACGGTTACCCCAGGTCGTACCGGTACCCATTTCAGACATCTGGGTAGAGTGGGGTATTGTGCTGAGTTTTCCCTTTTACCCAACGGGGAAAATCACTGCGGGATTCGAACCCACAACATCTTCACCGAAGGGCGCCTTGTTAACAACTCGGCTACGACGAGCAAAAGAAAGTATCCTCAACGCTTTGATACTATAAGAATACCAAAATTTACACAGAATGATTTTTTCAAACATCATCGACGAGGACCCTAAAAAATCAATGAAGACCATTGCCAAAAACTCTAGTTATCAGAGAGGTCTATCAGACCTGTGGTATATCAGGACATTCGATACAAGTCATATGTAATGAGTTAAAACCCGTTCGTAGCAGCAAAAGCAAAGGAAAACCGTCTTATGCTTTCAAAACGGCTACTTAAAAAAGTTTTAAAAACGAACATGGCATGCTTTGGCTTTTCTTTAATGGAAAACTTTGATCAGAATCGGAAAATTAACAGACAGAATGTCAAATGGCTAAGTTCAGATCCTTCTGTAGTACCCAGGGTGATGCACACCAAATTTTCGGCTACTGTGATGGTTTTAGGAGTTGTGAGTAGAGACGGTCATATCATGCCCCCTTACATATTCCCACAAGGAGGTTAACGCTGCTGGATACGTTGATGTTCTTATAATGCTTTTTAAGCCCTTGATAGATCAAGTATCCAATGCATGGCCATAAATCTTTCAGCAAACTCTGCATCTTCTCACTAGCCATAAAAACCCAAAATTGATTTTGAGATAATTTTTACTACCATTTGGTCCTTAGCATGTGACCCTCAACCGCCAGATTTAAATCCTATGGAGTTTTACACATGGAGCGTCTTTGAAAGGGAGACGGATCGACATCCTCGCACTACCATAGCTTCCCTGAAGACCGCCATTGTCCAGATAATATCTGAAATGAATAAGGACCACTTAATTTTAGCTTGGCTTGTTAATGGTTTCACACCCGAATAGAAGCAGTCCTTGAAATCAGAGGTGGTTTCATGTAATAGTTTGAGAAAAAGTATCATCAAGAATACTTGTACTAATATGATTTAAATATAAACATTCTTTAGAATAATATTGTTGCTGATTTAACATGTTAAAAATACTCATAAATAAGCCTCGAAACCTGTATGTAAATAGCGTGTCAGCTTAAGATGTGCCCAAGCATTTAAGACAAAGCCTATAAATTGGTGCCAGTGATGAATGCCTCTAACTTTGATTACATACATCAACGTGGAAATATTCAAAAATGACCTTCGAAGCCGTCATTCGTCATAATTCTAGGAAAGAATTTTCACGTTTTTCGTTGTTTTTACACATAAACTAATTCAAACGGAACCGATACGACAATGCACCATCGAAGTAACACAACAATTACGCTCACACTTGCGTTGACGTTCATGTTCAAATTCCTGCGCTCATCAACGTCTTGCATAGGAACCAACTAGGGTTTCTGTCCCGTGATCCCTTATCATTTTAACCACAACTGTTATCCCCGGATTTTTCCAGTGTCTGGAAATTTCGGAAAATTTATTAATATATTCATGTACTGCCAACATATTATTAGTATTGCGAAAGTATTGCCAGAAAAGTTTTTATATTGTTTCCTAAGGATGCGTTGGAAAGATTTCTTGACAAGTGACTAAATTCTGCATCAGAAAACCAAATACTGCACTGAGAAGCCTTCGCCCTCTAACAGTATAAGAAATGTACCTAGTTGTCGACGATGATGCTTCAGCATCAATTAATAAGCACCTTCAGTAAGAGGGAACTCAGTGTGAAGGAGAAAAAAATTGTCATGATTTATCAGAAAAGACACACAACTAGTGATGGTACTTGCGGCTCTTATTGAGTTTTTGATTATTGCCATGACTAAATGAGATTTTATGAGACGATCTTTTGTTGAAAAAGCATTTGTACACCAAATAAATCTAGCGGCGAGAATGACTTCCCACGCTCACACAGCTCGAAAGAAAAAGCCTCATGCACAGTGCATTTCGCATTCGGGAGTAAGCAGCAAAGTGAACTCACCTCCTTCAAATGAACCTCAATTCTTATATATGACTACATTGAATTTGGCAGTGGAACTCGCTGCGATCATCAACTGCTTTAGCTCGCGAAGCACATTTTGCTGTTGTGCCTCGTGAAGCGGACACCGTTGCGGAAGCGCCGGGAGCTATCACAGCAGAGTGGAAACGAAGGTCCAGTCACTCAATAACCAATAGTCTCAGAACTGCGAAGAAATTCTAGGGCGGATGTGATTCCAGCTGTTCATTATAATTAATTACAGGGAATTTGAATGCGACACGGATTGCAATCATCACACGGTTCACCCACCTGACGATGTTGACGCAGAATTCAGACAACAATTTTTCAATTGCCAACAACAAAAGCAGACACAGCAGACAAATTTCAATTTACAAATGAGCAAACCAAGGGGCAGAAGAGCTTTCTCCCTACCCTAGGTGCCTTAATGAACAAGTTTACCTCGTCTGTTGTGTTCTAAATTAACTCATACATTATTTAGTGACTATATTGAGAAATTAAATTTTCCGGATAATCTCAAGAGGATTTAGAAAAATTTGGTCCCTGAATCCCTAGATAAGCAAAGGCTCAAAACCAGAAATTGTAAAGCTGAAGTGCATCCAAGGCCATTTAAAAAAACTCACGTCGCCGGCTCCACTGGTAAAACGGAAATTATGTGAATTATGTGAAAATCCAACGAATTATGTGAAAATCCAGCACTTGGATCAGATTTCTTATTCATTTCTTCGCTCGCGTATTGTTGTTTTTCCTGTCTTCGTCTGTTTCTTCTGTCGTTAAGTTTTAAGTGGCACCGGCACATCCTCTAACCGTCTTGGTCAAAATATCACGTATTATTATGCACGTCAAACTCAATAAAAAGCTATAGGACACAAATGTAATGATTGTGTGCAGAGTCGGTATAGTGCGATTTCTACCGTCGGATTTCTGGTATAGTATGATATCTACTGTAGATTTTCTGGTATAGTATGAAATCCCCCGTAAATTGATATCAGTTATTAGAGATGAAGATTATGTGTTAAGGATAAATAAAACATTTATTACAAAACACTGTTACAAAAGGTTATTCTGTTATTATTTGTGAACAAATCTTACATGTTAATTCGTTCAAGAAAGCAGTAAGTTGATCCTCGTGTTTTCTCATAAGTTTCCAACAGTAATGGTCTAAATGAGACTAGAAATGCTCATGAGGTACTCCTCTTTACAAAACATTAAAATAGTTTACAAAATAGTAGACCAATTCCAAAATTTCTGACAAGTTTATTTTGCTGTTTATTTTTCCATTCAAGTCCGTATAGTGAAAAAACTTGTTTCCATGTCGATATGTTTGGCATCCTTTTCTTGGACATCTCAGAAATTAATTCATTTCTCCTTTGTGGTTCCTCCTGCTTTTTTCCTGCATTATAGATCCACATTTATGACAAGGAGGGAAATTTTCAACGTTGTCAAGAAATTTGTGCTCCCTCAAATAACAGACAACTGAATTCTCACTGGAAATTACTTTGTAAAAATCTCTTGCAAGCATGGTGTTATTTTATTTTTGAAACATATTTTTAGGAAATATAATTTCAATCTTATGCATTATATACAACATCGAATCGTAGATGCTTTACAATTATTATTGAAAAATAAATTCATAACAAGAAATACATAGGATAAAGAGGTTTGTAGATATTAAAACCGAAGGATACATACTGTGATATATCGGCACCGTGTGTGCTCTAAATTGGATCAACATTACACAACACTTATAGACCCAAAAAAATAGCAAATAAATTCTAGTCTTGGTAAAAAGAATTTGAGAGAAAACTAACCACACAATAAGAAATCACTCACTCTGACGAGAGAATGTCACTGGTAGGTCTAAAAAGTCCAGCGCGGCATCGTCAGACAGAGACAGCTGCGGCCAAGACCTAACTGACAGTCGGACATCCAATTGACAGGCGCCGGTCTGGCCCTGATGACGGCACTCCGCACGCCCCTGTGTGCTCGTCTCCCTCCGTCGTCGCATGTAGCATGAAAATATCCGTCATCCATGCAAAAATCTCACTCTTACCATCTGAGGGTCAGGAACTGAGGCTCAAAACTCTTGAAATTTTATCCATCATTTCGACACCGGAAACTTTTGGCCTGGGACTGGTGTGACAAACCTCGATTTCTTTCAAACGGCGAGGGACTCATTTGATCCGAGGTTCGGTTATTACACTAGAAGAGGCTGTTGACAAACGTGTCCACCAATTGTGGAGTCAGTGCTAGGGCATTAGAGTATCAGCGTGATACATTCTGTTCTAACATTCATTTAAAATTACAAAGAAGGCTTTAATATTCTGCAAGTGGTCTCACTACAGAAAAAAGACGACACTGATCACACATGTCGCACTCAAACCATAACATCCGGGCGTTTCAGTTGGCTCGTTAGCACCATTAGCCAATGCCCCAATTCAGGAGTTGTTCATTTGTAACACTAATGGAATCTTCCATAGTTTTAACACAAAGAGAAGGGCAACGATAAACGAGTATTTGAGTGTAAAATCACAATAAAAGGAACATTTCGAGTTGAAATCTATCATCGTCAAAGAATTTCTGGTGAAATACCAAATACACGAAATGAAAATTTCGAACGAATGAATATTCTAAAATATTTTGGAAAATAACTCATAAAAAAATTTAAAATACTCTGACACTAAGTAATGGATATTAGCTTTGCTGATTGTTGAGAAACGGTTTGGTTTTAAAATTTGAATAATATTCCAACATTCAAGGTCTAAAACTGACTATAATCGGGTATTGTATCCCATAACTCAGCATGGACCCTGGCTGCGGCATGGGGTGGACAAGTTAACTGGACACCAATTCCGACACTGACCGTCTGCTCCGCCACTCCAGGCTGTCGTCTGGTCATGCCAACATGCTCCGATGCACAACGTGCGCAATAATATTTATAGACCAAAAAAGACTGGGTGAGCAAAGGCAGCTTATCCTTAAAGTTGAAAAAAATGAACGGTAGACTTATAAAACTAGACAATAGAAATTTAAGATTCGAAAAATAACGTTGTGGCAGCTTAAATGAATTCGAAACTCGAAAGTGTTTACTGAGTGCGATCCAAGACAAGAAAATGATCGATTAGATTAGGGGACGATGCCAATGCTAGAGAAAATATAGAAAAAACACATTTCCTACCTAAAACTATTCTAGCTTAACTTCCGAAAAGGGTAAAACAATAACCCTTCATAAAGAAAAATTTTTCAGATAAATTAATTCATTGGGAAATAAAGTGTAATGCAAACAAATCTAACACGCCCATTGCCTCATTTGCATCTCATATTCACCTTTTGCACCTATGGGCTTTACCAAGATCAAGCAATTTCACATTTTTTAAGTACGCGTTCTCACCTATTTACACACATAGCAAATGTTTGTGGTAATCGACAACTGAATAGAGCATCGAGTTCATGAAAAATTGAATTTAAAAAATGGACTTGACCTCAAACTTGTGAAATAACCCACATTGATACAACAGTGGCCAAATATGGCTTCGTACGCTAAAAAAACAGCGTCCAAATCTCCAGTGAATTGCTGAAAAAATTACTTAGCGACCCTCTGAGCTCCCAATGTTCCCATTTAGACTTTCCGGAACATGGATGATAATAATGAGACACTTCAGGACGTCTCAAAATATGTGTCTAAACTGAAAATATATTCAAACCGAATTTGTAGTAGTTCACGCAACCACCGCTCCCGCAATGTTGACAAACCTATCCCAACTTTGATCTCAGACTAACTATAATACAATATGTGCAAATGATAAATAGGTTGTGTTATTTAACACGTTAATTGCTGCGGGTTAAACTGAAGTTCAAAATTCTATTGAAATTAAAGGTAATTTTATTGTTCAATCCTGAATATGACAAACACTAAATCGGTTGCCCTTTCATTTGGCTATGATTAACCATACAGGAATTTGGGTTGGTTCCCTTCAGTGACCACCTTTGGGTCACGCTGCAGTCAGCCTGTTAATAATGGAATTACTCGCAGCTAAACGCTTCCCTCATCTGTCAATCTCGATGCTCCATTGCTTACAACAGGATAATGCCACAAGGGGGCCATTTTAGTAAGTGATTGGAACCAATTAGAAAAGAATAGGAAACATGGCGATTACTTTAAAAAAGGACAGGCTGGTGTCGACTTTGAAGCATTCTTTGTAGTCATAGCAGTACAGCCGACCGTGAGAGTTCCTCTCTGCCGACTTGGCTACCCGACATGTTGTATTTTCTGGCCCCAAATTTTCAATTTTGATAACTTTTTCAGAGAAAATTTAGAGCCAAAAAATCCAGGTGCCATTCCAGATGTTGTGAGCTCAAAGTTCATTTGAAAAAGCTCAAACTTTAAAATTGTTAGTAGCCTAATCGACAGATAAAATTTGGGTGCCTGCTGTGCAACCACAACGATGGTGGTAAAATTTTTGGAACTCAGACCTCTGTATGTTATCTGAAGTCCAAAATTTTTGCGAGAGATACTGGAATATTTTACCTTTACAGCAGGAATTGACAACTGTTCTGTTGAGTTCGGGTTGCTGAGTCAGGCTTCATCCCATGATTATGCATGATTAACATCAAAAATGCATTACACAGTATATTTAGGTGAGAACATTCTCTATTTTACACATTTTTACCTAGGAACAACATGGAACAACTCTAAAAAAATTCACATTCGAAACACTGACATTAGTATATAGAATGAAATCAAAGAAAGGCCCAGTTTATTTCTGAGCTATGAAATCATTGCAGTGTATATCCTTTAATGAACACCACGACAGTCCTTAGGGTGAATGTCTCCATAGCTGATTATAAACTCTAACTTTATTAGATACGTCGATACAAATGACTTTCAGAAGCTGTCCGCAGTGAAAAAAAGTAATTTCACCATGTTTGTACCATCAGCTGCAACGCTACACAAGCCAGCAACCTTAAAAGCACAAATTGATGAGCATGGAAAGTTTTTTGACCTAACTTTGGCAAGTTTTTGACGTTATTTGACGATAACGCGCACGTTGCCACACGACACATCTTTGGCAGCCGAGGGATTTCCAGTGTGCATCTGACCCTCTGGTGGCCACTATCTCACTACTTATAAATGCTTAATCAAAACCAAATGAGGAGATGATCCATGTAATTTTTGTCAGTCTCAATATTGAAAATTGAAATTGGGTCTCATTCCGACGAATGCTGAACTTCAATATTAACCTCAGCAGTTTACGTGGTTAAGTTACGCTCTATACGCACAAAAACTCGTAGTTAAACACATGTTACTCATTTCCATCTTCTTATTTTTTTTCTCTTTTATTTTTCTTTCTGTTTCTATCTTTATATTAGCCACAGTCAACTCAACTGCCAGGAGGTGAATTTTCTATCAATTTACTCCATCGTATGGCGTTACTTTTGGCAGCGTAAGACCTTCAGAGTTTACAAGGCAAGCTACGTGCAAATTGACTATTTTTCAAATTAAATTTTGTCAAATTGCTAGGATCGCAGCTTAGTGAACTTATAGACGTTAACGCAACTCCAAATACGACGAATTAAATTGCTCCAAAATACGACACTAAAGCTGCTGGTGCAATGTGGGATTGACGTGTTTTGAATATTTGCTTCATTGGAAAACTTCTCACCTCAAGACCTGTAGTTGTACAACACGCTCCGTCTGGAGAATATGAAGCAGCACGCGTGTGTTGACCGAATGAGAGGGACCGCACATACAGAACTTGGAGGGCAATTCAGAGAATAAGTTGAGTTGGGCCTCATTTGGAAGCAAAATTCGGGTTGCACAGCCAGCGGTTCGTAAAGCTTCCTAACTCTCTAATGACGCTGCTGGCCAATCAAGACAAAGTGTGGAAGTTTGGCTTGAGTCGTGCCCTGAATCTCAGGGGACTCCTGACGGGTCTTCACGAATCCAGGGGACGACGCCTCCCGTGTATCTCCTGCGTGCCGCCGAGCTGTGGCGCCTCCACCTAATCCACGACTGGGGTGCTTTTATTTTCATTATTACGAATTTCATTCGTAGGAAAAAACAATTAAGTTTCTCAGGAACTTGAGTGTTCTTTGATTCATATTCTATATTTTAACAGTAGACAATACAACGTTTGGTCTCTCGTGGACTTGTTTTTTTTATTGGTACTCCGTGTTTTGGTGGTGAGATAATTTCCTTAGTTTTTCTTGGGTTAGGGTGTTTTCTCATTTGAATACTTACTATTGTGATAGATAATCAATATTTTTAGTTTGTTGGAATCATGTCCTTGTCTTTCAGTTGAATATTTCATTATTTAACGGTGAGTCAGCATGTTAGTTTCGACCAACGGAACTGTGTCAGGCATGATTGGGATGCCCGTGACAAGCCACAAATGCAGTGATGTCGAGACATCTTAAGGGTGGAAATTTTTCCCTAGAATTATGACGATGAAACATGTAATAGAACTAAACATTTTCATTTCAATGTACGAAACGAAATCTATGAATGCAAATGAAATATAAAATAACCATTTGAAAAGTGTGAACAACACATGTCACAATAGCAGACAAATTTATACCCTACGAAAGATGTAATAGTGTATGGTAGGCAGCCCCTATCATGTGTCGCTATCGGAAATTCATGAGCGGAATTTTACCACAGCATTCTTCTTCGTACTTTTCGTCGCTGCTGATAGCTCGAAGAGTTGAAATTTCATTATTTTCATTAATATTATAGTAGTCAACGAAGGTGATCTGAAGGGAACAAAGAGAAGAGATAATTTAGTATATGGACTGTAGAAAATAGATAATCGAAACACAGAATGTGTCCCCACACAGGATATCACGTACACAGAAACAGCAAGTTGGAAAGGAAGACGACGAATGAACAAAAAAGAGATAGTTTAACACACACGTGAACTGAAAGAAGCTGAGTGACCCCGTAAGGTGGAAGGCCCGAAGGCCTATCTGTAGCTGAGGTAACCTAACAGTATCTCATTTGGAGCGCTAGCCCCCAAAGCATAGGATAAACAAACCGAACTCCCCTCACCTATTTTCTATCCTATTCTGAGTGGTTAAACTTCTGCGGGTTCTCAATTTAACTGTCACTTTTCGTTGAAAAGAACTCTGCCAATTTAATATTTTTATTGCAACGATTGCTCCTATTGGCCAAGATGACATTTTTTCTGCTGCCTCTTTCACTGTAGAAAAAGATTTCCAACATTTTTCTACGAGGAATATTTTAAACGTATCCTAACTACGTTATGAACTAGAATTCAAGTTTTTACCTAAAACGCAATCGCTTTTCTGCACTCCATCGAATTGCCAAATGAAAGATTTCATTCGAACTTAGATGGTTTGAAGGCAAGAGTTATGATAGCTCTTTGATGCCACACAAATATCTTTAGCTATCAAGCCGTACAATATTAGCCATAGATGTATGTACTGTATTTAGACGCGTGATACCCCAACCAGCTCTTCTGGATCTGGATTTTCAAATAACTTTACGCAGCTCAGTTGGTAGCGTACGTTCTTTTCCGTCGACTTGGCTGCACCTCGTGCTGCAGCAATTAGCACAACCGAGTCCCCTTGGTGAACTCACGCTGCCAGCATTACCTCTACAATGACAATAATTTGATAAAAATTCTGGTCTGACAAGATCGTAACTACAGAAATAAATGCTGCTCTCTCTCATTTCCTTCCTGCTCCGTGTGCCGCATATGGCACACACATCAATTAAGTTACACAAACTAAACCTAAACATTAATTTTATGCGATTGTGCACAGCGTGCCCTGTAGGTACAGCGCAGCAATTAATATTCGTTATCCTGGTAGTTCTTGCTAATGGAAGGAATAACGCTCTTATATACTAGATAATAACGCTTTAACCGCATCACGCGCCGTGTTTGGCGCACGGCGAACCGTCCCTTACTCTACATTACGCACCTTTCTCGGTTCATGGTGAGATTTTACCTCTTTTTATAATAGCACGTGGTGCACATTCCCGTCCAATTTCTTTTGCCAAAGCAGCTTTGATTTTAGCCGCCTAAAAATAGCCCATCCATAGGGCGGCTAAAATCATCGATGCACAGGACTGAGACTGAGACTGAGACTGAGTCTTGAAAATAAAATTTTTGCATTACCCACATTCTCTATCAAGTACTGTAAGAAAATTAAATCTCACAAACCAACAGAACTTTCGCATAAAATTGTTTAGTTCCAAAATGACGATACAAGAAGTCAAAATGGCGTTTTCGAAACTTTTCCTTCAAAAAGTTCCTTTTAACTAGTCGGTGTTAACACCACAATCTCTGTGACCGGGTTGAATCAACTGAAAGCACAACAGCGAATGTCCTTATTTTATTGGCTAAAGGGTAGAAGAAAAAAACGTGGAACACCTGAACGACTCAGCGCAAGAGAGGAAAAGGAACACCGCAGACTTCAATACAAAAATGCTTTTATCGACATAGCTTTCATAAAGTATATAAGCCTGCACAGTTAAGCAATAATGACTAACGTTGGTGGCAGTATGATGAATGAAAATAAATAGTGTAGTGGGAGTAGTGTAACAAATAGTAGAAGGTTTTCCGTTCAGTAATGCGATCGTTGGAATACATGCAGCGAGCACTAATCAGAGCGAACATGGTCACCGCATGACTGACTTAAAAATTATACGCAAGTTATACCCACTTAGATGATTCCTCTATGAAAATGGTCGTTGTTCAACGCGTATGTCTAATACAGATAAACAAACGTACACGCTGAAGTAAATTCTTCTGGATGTTTTCAATTCAATGCTCGAGCATAAGTGAGGTAAATAGTTTATGAATCCCAAGTCCTAGATAACACACATTTTCATTGATATCGTTGTATTTTGCGGTACAAAATCATTGAACGCACACAGGTATTTTAATAAATCTCTTCATAAAGTGTGCAGCCAATGAGCTAACTTTATTCACTGAATACCTGCGTTATTTCTGTTCCGTAACTTAATATTCGCTCGTCCCAGAGCGTAGAATGAGCGTGAACGTCAGAATTTTGAGTTATTTAACAATGAAGTCGAAAGATCCATTCTGCTTCAAAAAATTGATGACTATATTCCTCATACATTTAAAAAAAAATCAAAAATTAAAAAATTAACTAGTTTTTGTATTCCGAACGTAAACTACAGAAAATTTAAGCTGGAGTCATAGTACCTAGAATGTTTTGGTTTACCTTTCACTCATTATTCCCCCAAAAAATAAGACAGTTCATTCAAGATAATATTATAGAAAACACTCGGACAATTGGTGCAGCTTTGAAGCAAAAATGGCAACAAAAATTCAACAGTGAATTGACAAAAATGTCCCGTGTGAAAATTTTACATGTAAATTACACATGGAGAAAATTGGCTCAGCTATTTTCGGACTATTCTTCAGATACACTGTACATGAGGGCACAAAGAGATGCAGATAAATTCACCTGAAGGGATTTAGAAACTTCAATGCACATTAGGAATGCATACATGATTTACATACGCATGAGTATAAATGCGTACATAGGAACGCGTATATGTATGTTTCGAAGATGACGTTGAAGTGTTAATGCACTTTTCAGGAAGAAATATTTTCATTGTCCATTTTAAAAAGTTCTGGAAAGGAGTAGGAATGTTAAGTCGACTACTTAAGCTGCTGGTATTGAACATTTCATCCACTAATTTTTTTTAAGAAAATAATTTCTTAGCTATTGCGTGGCAAGTAGAATGAAATCGAGCATGTTCTTACAGCTATAAGATAACGAAATCCCTCTCATTTCTATTCGCAGATTCCACATTTAAATCGTCATATTCCACATTTCTAAACCACATAAAATTACGAAAATTGTAGTGTAAAACAATTGTATAAAATGGTTAATAATATATCTAAAGCCCACAAATTTTAAATTGAAAAAATATACAAAAACATGTATAATAAATGTTAGAAATTACGTAGTTCTTAAATTTTCTCATGAAGAAAAAAATAAAGTAGCTTTGGAAATTAACGTGCTTGGGGTGCGTAGCGGTAGAAGGAGTGCTTCTGGGCAGACCGATTAAGCTTTATGGCAGAACCTTTGTAATTCTCTATTTTATTTTGAGCGATCACTCTTTTGATTTTCTTTAACTTTAATTTACGTTCTCGTTGCATGTTTGAGCTCTTGTATAACTCTTAATTGAGTAATTAAATGTGATATCGTGATCGATATGAAATGTATGCCTAGTAAACGGTAATTGGTGCTAAATTCGGTAAAATAATTTAGCTTATCTTTTCTGGAATCTCTTTGAAGTCTGCCCAAGACTGAGCGTTTTAACCCAGCCCTATTGTTGCCCACCGCACCTGTACGGTTAATCCTGTCGCCTGAGCTGTGCTGTTTACTAAAATTCGCCGTCGTAGTGATTCGAGGCTAAGCCAGCCCGCTTCATAGGTGTGTTACGTTGGGATTTGAAATGTCCTTTGAGATATCCAATTTCTTCGAATTTCTTCTCTTATAAATTTCTAAGCAAGTTCGTAACGATACGACTTAAAGCCCGTTTATTCTTTTCTTCCAGTTGTGTTGGACTGCCAAGCGTTCGTCACGCGGATGTTGGCGTAATTTCAATGTTTAACAGGCACATCAGGAGGCTGCCGAAGTTTAATAAAATCGCTTCCCCGCTTTAAAGGCTTTCCTTTCCTTCTCAAGTCTAACATAAATACGTGAAAAAAAGTTTACAACACCCCACTTTTTTCTCCATATTATACATTAATGTTATTGTAGGATTATTCCAGAATGTTTTAATACATTCTACTATTTAGCAGCCGAACTTTCGTGAGCATTCATGTCCAATTACGTGTCATTGGTACAGCAGCTCTCTTTCTGAAAGGTCGTAAGCATGGGTAAGAATAAGGACATCAGCCAAGACCTTAGCGAACGTATTGTCGAGCTTTATAATGAAGGTTTGTAATATCGGAAGATATGTGTACATCTGTGTGTTCCCATAGCCTCGGTTGGAACCATAATACATAAGTGGAAATGCCGGAATACGACTCTCAGCAAGCCTCCAACTGGCCGTCCTCGGAAGATGAACGACCGTGCTGTTCGAAAATTGGTCCGAACAGTAGTGCAGTGGCCTCAAACTGCTCGTGAAGAATTGAAGAATGACCTCAAGGTATCTGAAATCAAAGCCAGCAAATACACGATCAACAGGGCACTACGCCGTGAAGATCTTTGATTCCGCACCCCTCGTAGGACACCTCTTCTCTAAAAACGTCACGTCAAAGCCAGGCTGAAGTATGTCAACGACCATTTGAACAAGCCAGCAACAAGCCAGCAGTACTGGGGTCAAATAAAACCAAAATTAAACTATTTGGGAGAAACAGTACAAACCATGCTTGTATGCAACAAAACGAAGAGTATAAACCAAAGTGCACCATACCCACTGTTAAGTTTGGAGGTGGCCCAATCATGGTGTGGGTATGTTTTAGCTTATATAAGGCAAGCGTACCCCCAGAATGTCGAATTTTCTAGAGATATTGATTTTTAGCTGCTATAAGAAGGGTAAGATGTCAGGTACATCCTGTGAAGAAATGAGACTCGTACGTTCACTCGTTCGCCCGCTACGGGGGTTTGAAGAATGGGGGGGGAGGGGAGGGGGAAGTGGTATTTTATCATGTCCCCCCCCCCCTTGGCTGTTTCTTCACGGCGCGACGTTGCTATGCCATTTCCTATGTCTCTGTATTACTCCATAATGATTTCAAAGGTCTAACTTGAAAAAAAAAAAAATTTAATTTGTAAATTAAAATTGTTTATGTTTCTTTGTTTTGCTTATAATGTAAACAATGCACTTTGAGGTTTCAAAATGCATCTCCTCCTACAGTTTTTAAGCTATAGTAATGATTTTGATATCATTGGATGCGGAATGACGTGGGCATTTCAAAAACTCAAATAGGAATTTAAAATCCTTTTTAGATCAAAAGTTATGACGTCATAAAGGGCAAAAATTTACAAAAAGAAGACATGCCTTGGAATTTATTTTGTTTTTCCATTTTGAACTATGGGTTTGAAAAATTCCATTTAAGTTTTTGAAATCCCACGGTTTTCTGCATCCAATGATACCAAAATCATCACTGTAGCTGAAAAACTGTAGGAGGAGATGCATTTTGAACTCCACCGCCAAAAATCTCGTTTTCTATGAATATCTCTTTTTCTTTATAGAAAATCGCAATTTTTCATGGAAGACAAATGATTCCTAATTGCATTCCCTATCAGTGTATCAAATTTCTTTGCTCTAAGTTTAATATTGAAGAAAATTGTCCTAAAGGGGAACGCTTTCCTTATCAGAAATAGGAAAACTTCACATCATTGAAGGAACCACGAATGACAGGAAATATAGTGAAATATTGGAAGAGCAACTCCTACCTTCAGCTCGTTTGTTAAAATTGAAACGTGGATGGACGTTCCAACAAGACAATGACCCAAAGCATACTCCAAACAAAACCAAGGAATGGTTGAGGATGAGGAAGATAAACATTTTAGCATGTCCAAGTCAATCCCCGGACATGAATCCTATCAATAACTTGTGGAGGTAATTGAAATTGAAGATTCAGAAGAGAGATCCCAATAACATCACTGAACTCAAAGAAATTTGCATTGAAGAATGAAATAAGATTACACCCGAAACTTGTAAAAGGCTAGTAGTGAATTACTCTAAACGTCTCGATGCCATGATAAATAAGAACGGCTATGCAACGAAGTATTAATGTGTATATGTATATCTTGAAATATGTTGTAAACTTTTGTTCATATATTTATTATACATGTTCTTAATATTTTTTCTGTTAAATATTCGTGGGTTTTAGATATATTATTATCCTTTTTATACTATCGCTTATATATAGTCCAATTTTCGTAATTGTGCGTAGTCTAAAAATGTGGAATCTGGTGATTTAATCAATGTGTTTTATTATTTGGCCCCCAATGTATACTCTAATGTGCCTATTGTACTAGAAAGAAAGAAAGAAAGAAAAAAGAAAAACCGTTTATTTACAAAAATGTTGACACATTAGATACATGACAGCATATTGGCTTTTAAAAATTTCTTAATACTCAAGAAACAATCTAGTACTGCATCGCTGGTGTTAAATAAATTGTTTAAAATGTTTAACACGATACCGTGTGCATATTTTGATCAGGACACGAAGAGTGAATTCATGTGACTATCTCCGAAGATGTATTCTACAGTAACAATTTTCTAACGCATGTAAAAGTTTTTGTCCAATTTATCCTCACCATTACTCGTATTTGCGAATTCTTATTGAAAATTGAAAGAAGAATTCTGAATTTTTGTTCCCAATAATTAATGCTCATGCCTGCTATCAATGGGCATTTTTCAGAAAACTTCTATACAAAGGAATGACCCCCACGATGGTGCCCGCTATCTCTTAGTCGTAATTATGGCACTCAAACCCTCTGCTGCTGCTCGCCCTCAGCCGCCCCTCTCCCGGCTGTCGGCCTGTGAAGGGCCGCAATTCATCAACGAGGGACAGCCCTGCCGATGAGGCGAGCGTCTTCAGCTGCAGCACTGCACCAATTACACGCGCCTCCCGACACGCTGACCTCTGCAGTTCTGGGTCCCTATTTAGGGATAAAAACGGGGCTTGTGATTTGTTAGAAGTTCTGAGTCCCCATTTAGTGCCCAAAAAGGGTGGGTTGTGTTCCATTTCAACTCCTTCCAAACAGAATCTATATAATATTCTGCTTGTTCCTCCCTTAGTTAGTCAGTTAGTAAGTTAGTCCGTCCGTTACGCTCTCATCCGAGTTTGCAGTATCATGGATTCTGAATTCCTGAGTGTTACATCCGAAAACTGTCTGTACATGCGTTGATGTTTGACATTTTATCAGGTTAGCATAGTTTAGGTAATGTTGATGAAATTTTTTCACGGGTCCATGGTTTTTTATTTTTGTCATATTATGAGGATAGCTGTGTTTAGAATAGGATAGTAAAATATGTTAGGTTAGGATGGGTTAAGAAAGAATATGTTATGTCAGAATTTATTAGGTAATGTTGACGGAAATTTTTAACGGGATCCCCTAGCTGAACGATGACATTGCTTAACTCAATGATTACAACAATTCAAATAATTCAGGATAGGATAGGTTAGTATAGATTAAATTAGGCTAGGATATGGTAGGTTAGGATGGGATAGCTTAGGATAGCTCAGGTTAGCATAAGGTACAGTAATGTTGATGAAATTTTTCCTGGTTCTTGTTTTTTATGCTTGACATATTATCAGGAAAGCTTTGGTTGGGATAGGATAGGTGAGTATATGTTAGGTTAGCACGGGTTAAGTTAGAATTTATTAGGTAATGTTGACCGAATTTTTTCACGGGTCTACCGAGCTTATTGATGATATTGTTCGTGGAATTTCCACGGGTCTTGCTAGTTCTTATTATTTTTGCAAGGCAAGAGCGGGCTTAGTGATCAATTTGAACCCGTCAGAGACGGAGTTATTTTGGCGAAAACGGAGTTCATCGATCGATCTGAAACTCGATCGTTGACACAGGATTTTATTTAGTGAGCCAAAACCGGAGCTGAGTGAGCATTCTTAACTCTTTCGAGACAGTGTGTTTTTAAGTTTATGAAGCAAAAACGGAGCGTAGAGATTACAGTTAGCTTCTCTGCTGACAATTAATTTATTCCCAGTTACAAGCTTTTAGCTGCTCGAGAAAGGAAGACACTTTCCGAGATTTTTTAGCATCAATATTGCCAATGCTTTGCATCAAGATAAGTTGTATGAAAATCACTTATTTTTCTTCATATGAAACTGAGCATTATAGGAAGCTGTCGATGACTAGAGACAGGAAGCGTAGGAACTGCGTGGCAAAAGAGAGACCATGTCCGACATGAGTACTGAAACAACGCCTCCTATACCTGCAATAGGAGGTATACCTGAGGGCAGAGGGCTAGGTACTCTCCCCTCATTGTAGTGAACGACCAGAAATGAAATAAAAGAATTTCTTTGCATTCATTTAGGCGCCCACTTTCCGTGAAAACTAGCCATTTGAAAGAAAGAAACACCGTTTATTTTCAAAAAAAGTTGAAACGTGAAATTTATTTTTTATTTTTATTTTTTTTAGATAAATGTCCTTAATTGATAGACAGAAATGCCATCAAAAACAATTTCTTCATGAGCTTCTGTGTGTTTTCCAACGATGAAAAGAGTGCAGTCACTTCATCAAATCAGCGAAGAAAATGATTCCACCGATTCTAAATTTGAGCTCAAAGCTTCACTTTTGCGCCGCAGTTGCACTCTCAATGAAGGAGCCAGAAAGTTAGAAAAAAGACATTTGTTTTACTCCATGGGCATCGAGATTCTTTTCCTTTGTCATGTGAGTTGGAGAACCAGAAACGAGCAGCAGGGACTCCTACAGCCGACTTAACACACACTTTAGATCGTCGTAGGGTACAGCTGATGGCGTTTGTTTTTCCAAGTCCATGATGAAACAGAACTCTCAGTGTTCGGTGGCACATAGTCTACTTAGAAGACTTTACGCTGACAGCTCCACCGTTAAGGCTGCTTGAATTGTTTGAAAATTCAACTCCTGTGCATAAATTCAACTTTCTATACCTAAATCAAACCCCCTGTACAAAAATAGAACGTCCTATACATAAATCCAACCTCCTTTACATAAATTCAACTTCCTATACAAAATTCAACATTTTTTACATTAATCCAACCTCCTATATACTGTACATGAATCAAACTTCCCATGCATTCTTAAACTGTCTTCATACAACTAACTTTGTACAGCTTCCCAGGTAGCAAAATTTATTGACCTAATATTGAGCCAATATACAGTCTCAATATTGACTGGATATTC
>JACJUY010005719.1:1620-21813 GCA_014220935.1 Platorchestia sp. MABIK
TATTGAACACAAGCACCAATATCGGTACAGTGTCAAGGTTTGGGCAGGTATTGTAGGGAATCACTTGATCAGTCCAAACATTTTTCCTGCAACACTCACAGGGGATACTTACAATGTTTTCCTGCAGAGAACTTTTCCCATATAACTTGAAAATGTTCCTCTTGATATTCGCCGCAGAATGGGGTTTTAACAAGATGGTGCCCCACCTCATTTTTCCAGATCAGCACGAGACACACCGAGCATTGAAGCTGTGCCTAAGTTGAATAAATCTCCCGCTCTGAAAACCAATCCTTTGATACTGTCGTTAAGAATTTTATCCAAGATACGACCGTAATAGGATTCTATCTAGAATGTATAGAATGACATATTTATGACCACAATAACAACGAATTACTTTGAATCAACAAAATGCCGATTTTATTTGCTTTGGAAACTGAGAATCGCAGAGAGAAACTTCACAAATGATAATTTTTAAGAAGACTTTACATTAATTGAACTCGCTCGAAAAGTTTCTGTCGCAGGAGATTACTGGACATCTTCACTGAAAGGCCACCATCAAACGGAACATTTGTGCTGAAGAAAGAGACAAAAGTTTCATCAGGATTTTCAAAGAAGAATAAATGAGAAAATCAGGATTGATTATTTCATTTCACCTGCTATGAAAGGCTAATTCTTAGTTACTGTTATTTCTGTACGAGGGTAAGAGTTAATTTAAAAGGCTATAGAGGAATAAGCTAACGCTGTAAAGACAAAAACTTCCCCCAGTGAATACAACATAAAAATTGAATTTTCATGACACAAATGCTGAACATTTGAGTTAAGTTCAAGTTAAAAACAGGAGGCGAGACGCTAAATATCCTGTTTTTTTGCCGATTTTTATAAAATTCAAGTAAAAAATGAACAACTCGCTAGAAAGTAAGAACTTAAAGTAATGGATGTTTCTTACTGTGTCCGTGAGTAACTTTTTTAGTGAAGCTGATGGAAGATGGAAAAAGGAGTTTCTTAAAGAGTGCCTACGCACTTCCAGTCTAGGAACATAATTTTTTATATTTTCATAATGGAAACTATTCATCTGCTCGTGCTTATTACAAGTTATGCCTTGCATTTATACACAGCTACTTTTTCGTGCCTCCATAAATAATTCTGAGCGTTCGAAAGTGCAAATGGAGACATGCCATTACTGCATGTCGTTCAGATGAAATGATGTAGTTTTTGCATTTTATTTCTAGTCTTCAAAACTCGCTCTAATGAAGACTGATTTCTCTTTGATGGAGTCTAGAGTTGGGATTTAATGTTAATTCTCTAAATGACTTTCAACTTTTTGTGAGTAACTAATATCTGGACATAATCCCTTCAAGTTTATCTGATACTTGACTACGAAGCTTTATGCTAGAATATTGTTTTTGTGAGTAAGTTTTACCTTGATCACACCATGACTGTGTCGAAAGTGCGTTAACACGTGATACTTATCATTCAAATTACTTTTTTTGCTCATTTCAGACACAAACTTGGGAAATTTTCCTGCTCTGCTTTTGCCACGATTATTCACTTTAATGATAGTTTTTATTGCAACTGTTGCTTCAACGGAAATCTGTTTCTGATCACCTCAAGTCAAACCCTCCTCGCTCGTGCCGCAAATCTTCATATAATTCTGAGATCATTAGCATTAATTCAATTATTCTTCAATAATATCCAGCCCCACACTTCTTCTACAAACTAAAAAAAAGCTGGCTGTCTAAGTCGCGATCATTTCTTCAGCACATTTATTGGCGTGCTCATAATTGAATTTCTTCATCTTATAAACAATATCTAATCTTCTTCTAAGGTCTTCTAGGACATGCAACGAGACCGAGCTAGAAGAACAACGTGCTGTTGAAAAACATGCTGCGAACTCATTTTTTAACCCATTAAAATGCTTTAGTGCATTGTAATTGACATTTTCATTAGATTTTTCTGTGCCTATAAATGTGGAAGCATAGCTCTCCCAACAAATTAACATCGGTGAAATGATCGTAAGTAAATTGTGAATTTCATGTACGTCAAACATTACTCGTGTCTTGCTTTTTAGGAACACCTAAATCTTCGCAACCTCAAGCTTGAGACTTATTGGATTAAATCGGTCATTGATTTATTCATATGAATCGATGGGTCGTAGAGTAATTCTTTATGCTAAATTACAGCAATTATTTAGCCAACCAGTCTCATCAAGAACTTGAATTATGGTTTAGCAGCTTGAAATATGTTAAGTATAACGTTGATCTGATCGACAACCTTGTGTTTTTAACGGCTTTCATGCAACATAAAAAGGTGGGAGAGTAACGCGCACAGTTATTTGGGGAGTGCACTTCCCGTAGAGTTTCGAGGTGCATTGACCCACTGAGGGACCGGCAGCCGCGGACAGTGCACACTAAATTACTTCTTCCTTCATTATTTTCACTACGCAGCTTTGTAATTAGAACAGGCATGGTACGGAACCTTTGTGACTAAAAATTCATTCATTCTTCACATTCAATTTAACAGGAATCTTAACAATTGCGTTATACTTTGTTATGAATCTTGGTAAAAAATGTTTGACCACGTGTAGCAGGGAATTTTTTGCAACATGTGCACCATTTTTAAAGGACAAAAATGTACTAATTTCGGGCCATTTAAATCATTTGTCGAGCTTAGATGTGTGTTCACATAAAGACTGGTTCTGCCAGTATCTGCGATTTTTTGTAAAATTCATACCGCCTCTCTATCTGGCTGAAGAGCTGTTGAGAGAACCTTTTGACCCTTTTCACGTTGTTTCTTCACCATTTCTTAGATTTATTTGGATAATTTAGGAAATTGTACTAACTTTGTAGCCAATTATATTTGGTTATACACAAACCTAGACGGTGAATAATTATTAAAAAACCCGAATCTGAGTTGATTTTTGTGAAAACTTAGAAGCACAAAGCTCATATTTCTGAACCAAAGCAAAACATTTGTGTGCAATCACTTTTTCCTAAAATATCACGAGCAATCCAAAGGCCGAAGTGCTCACCATGCATCATCGGTCCTTTTCACATTGTTTCATTGTTATTTTTGTTAGATTTACTACATAATTTAAGAAGTTCTTGTTCAGGAGCTGCCACAAAACGAGAAGAAATTCTCTCTGCTTGCTACTCCGACATTTTTTTAAGTACAGTGACCTTTTTCTTTGTCTTAGTTATTATGCAATGGAATGAAATAATACTCTATTTCAACATTTTTTCTATTATGTCAATTGAACAAAATAATCATTTTCCACGGGAGTTCAAAAATGAAAAAGGTGTCTTAAATTTTGTAGCAGCACATAATTTTTTTTCGAATGCTGGAGATATTACAGAAAATAAATCCCAACTAATCGTCACATTTGACTAAGAAAACATTGTAAAAAAATACTAATACATTTAAGCGATTTATGTGTTTCAGGAATAAAATCACTTCCTTGTAAAACTTTCAACTAGAAAACGTCTTGAACTCAGCACAAATTAAATTTTTCTGACCATGAATGTTCCTAAATGAGTAACATCAACCTTGCCGTTGTGCGAAAATTGAAAAAACACGCACATTTCCCCATGAATTTCAATAATATCAAGCTACAATTTCCTACATATCAGCAATTTCTTTCACACTAACGACACCCTAGATAACTACACAGAATGCAACGGTGGACTTCACTAACATTCATCGTGACCTGCACGTGTCTGCACTCGTCACCAGCAACACTTACGACGAGGAGGTACACAGAATTTCTGCGTGACGGTACCACCGTGGGTGGTAACTTCACCACCTACCAGCAGCTCAGTCGCATAAAGTGAGTGCAAACTTTTGATGCTATTTGCAAGCATTTAGATTTTTCGTTTTACAATTTATCAGATTTTCCTAATGATAACGTTTCATGCTCTGGTATCTACGATGCTAGTTATCTCTATTATTGTATTATAATAAGACTTTTTCATAAATACGCTATTCATTTGCGTTGTAGTTAGCTTGCATTTTCATTTCCTTCGCTAGTTATTTGTTCACTTACAGCATTACACCGGCCAACTCTCATATTGCTGTAAGTTTTCAATTTAGATATACTCTACAACCAGTATTTTCAATTCTTTATGAGGAACAATTTTTTTGTCTGATTTAGTTCTTTCTTCGAAAAATCTGATGAAACTTTTACCTCTTCCTTCAGCACTAATGTTCTGTTTTATTAATGTCTTCTAGTGTAAATGTCCAGTAATTTCATGTGATAGAAACTTTTCGAGCGAGTTCATTTAATCTAAAGATTTTCAAAAATTATTTTATTTATCTTTGACGTTTATCCCTTCGAATCTCTGTTTCCAAAGGCTATATTTTCGGCATTTTGTTGATTCAGAGTAATTCTTTGTTTTTGCGGTTTTGAATAAGTCATTCTGTGTGATTTTAACAGGATCCGATTACGGTCATATCTGAACGCAAATTCTTAACGACAGTGTCAGAAGATTTGTTTTCATCCCGGGAGGTTTATTCGATTTTGTCACCGTTTTAAAGATCTCTTAATCCTCAGGCCTGCTTGAAATTAAGTTAGAGTCTAATAATTTCCGTTCAGTTTTGAAGTCAATGTTGTATAAAGATTTAGATTAACGAGAGCAACAATGCGAAATCGACAAGATGCCCATTGACAGCCAGACATATGTAGCATTGTGAGTAAATTCATGCTTCAGGCAAACAAATGCTATACCATGTACTATGCATTGCTCGATATTCCACTGTCCTTTTAGCTGTTTATTGAATTGGACTTAAGATCCTTATATACTACTAGCAAGAACTTCATCGTAATCTGTTTTTCCCGACACACATGAACGAAATGCTTTCTTCAACAGCTGCGGCAACTTATGTCAGAACAACAACACTTGCTACATCTTCGGATGGGATCCTGCAACAAGAGAGTGCCTCATCTTTACGGAATTGGATCCGATTACTCTTCGCACTCCGGCCTCCGTAACTCTCAAAACATACTACCTAATATCTGACCCTGAGGGCTATGTCGGAACGTTAGAGTTCATCGGAGAACACAGAAATTATTGGACGTTAATTCGACAATTGTGTGTAAATTTGGGGGGTGACCTCGCTGCCCCAGTGAGCCCACAGTTCTGTTACATGCTCTACACAGTGGCGCAGGAGGAGGACATCGCTCTCGGTCTGAAGCAGGACCCTACGACTCTAGATTGGATTGACGTCAAAGGGAAAGTGTTCACGAATTTCAATTGGGACGTTAATGAGCCGGATGGAGGTCCGCAGTACTACTCGTTCATTCGGATGGGAAGGTTTTGGGACATAAATAATGCGAATAGGACTTACTACGTTCCCTGTCGAGTACCTTAATTCGACAAATATGAATTTGCTTTTAATCTCTTAACCAAATTACTTCATTTCCTAGCCGTAAGATAAATTAATTTTTAATTCCCTTTTTACACTGAAATTCCATGGATATTAAATTTTTTTCTGTACTTCATTGTCAACCGTCTCGTTCGCCATCGGATAAGAATTTTACTTACACTAGAATTAAGATAACCATGCTCTCAAGTTCAGCAGTCTTGACACCCAAAATGACCAACAGCCTTGTGACCCAGAAGATGTTATTTTCAAGCTTAGTTCTACTGCTCTACTACCGAGCATCAAATATTCACCCTCATTTGGCCTAGAGTTCAGTCTAGCGATGTATAAAATGTGATGTTCTCTTTTCGATCTGGTCATGGAAAAGTTAGCATTGTCTTCAAAACATTTTCGATACAGCTACTGTAAGGAGGCTCTTGACCCTTTTGAAACTGCCTACAAGTATTATACAGTTTCAAACTATACAACAATTTTCTACAATTTTGAAAGAGTCAAATGTGTTTTCTAAAGACAATAATGTAATACGTTGGAAGTCAGGCAATGTTAGAGGAGTTGGTTTGCTGGATAAAGCTTTCCATGCAATTAGTTAATTGTTAGTGACTTCCCATTGCGTTAAATTTAAAGAATAATTTACCCCAATTCAAAAATATGCTCTTAACATTGAAGGTAAAATCAGGAGGTTCTTTAGAAATTACCAAAAAAACATTTGATTGCTAGAAATGTGTACGCACCCTTATTTCTCCAATGTTACTTTTATGACCGCTTAAGAAATTTCTCAAATCCTCAAAAATTGCGAAAGAGCGTTACCAAATGAGTGAAATAGGTAATTTCTCATTAGCTATAAATATTTAGGTCTCTGGTACTTCTCTTATTACGAGAGCTTAGAAAAGAATCTTAGCATATTAGTCGAATATTTCGTAGCCCAACATTTCTAAATTTCATGTTTGGCTTTACAAGTATGCAAACATAAGATGAGGCACTATCGCAATGCTGGATAATTTAACCATGTTCTATCATTACGAATCTAGTCAAAAAATCTCCCGATTGAGGAACGAAACGTTCCCAGGGAAGCTGAAGAGCAGCCTTAAGCTCATCGTAATAATTTTATATATCTCTATTAAGAATATCATCCCATACTTCGCTAAGTTGTTTGTTATGACGTAGATTGCCCACGAAAAATAGACTCGCAGGTAAAAATCAGTTTCATGGGCATAATCTAATTAATTAAATTATTATCAATTGCTTGCGATGGGAGTTCTCAATATCCCTTTTGAATTCTTAATAATTATCGTAATGATGAGAAATGCACACTAAAATAACTTCACCAAACATCAATAAGGATGTTTAGAGAACAGACACATTAGGACGATCATGTTGTAGAATAATTATGAAAAATTTTCTAAATTTTTGAGCTATATAGCTTTGAAGTTGTCATCATGAAACCACAGCGAAATGGAACTAGAAATTATCAATATGAATAGTTTTATGATAGAATCATGTTCAGGTGTTCTTTAGACTGTTTTACTATTAGATTACACGTAAACTTCGTACACTTATTCGAGTAGTTTTTCCTTTTTTTAAAGTCAACGCATAAGAATTAGTTTGAGCGCTCTGGAAGAGGCGAAGACACTATGACCGTGTTGAAAAACAAGCCCCAGTCGGTTCGCTCGTCAGGATGTTTCACTACACATGAGAAGGAATATTCAAAAGCTCCAAGTTCAATGAGCGATTCCTGGAATATATGTTGCACGAAGTCAAAGTAAATGTTTAATGAATGTTGTCATGTTTCTATTCCTATCTCTCAATGTAAACGATTTGGAAGTTAAAATTTAAAACGAGGTCTCTTTAAAAAAAACGTGGAACAATGCTCGTTAATACAGGTATGTTTTTCCATCAGAAATTTTCGTTAAGAAGAATTTATGAAGATAGAATATAATTTCTTTTCACATCACCTTTATAGCATGGGGAGGATACGAACTTCTTTTGTTGCAGCTAAAAGTGTGATGTTCATAGAACTTATAACTTTTTTAGATAAACGACAAGATTCTTCAGAATTGAATGATAAATATACGCTACCCAAAAAACAATGAGGAAGTTTCTGAAATACTCGGATAGAAACTTTCTTGTGACGCTATGGAAGTGTTCAAAAATGAGCAAACAAGAACTTCATTAAAAACACCGTAAACTATGATATTTATTAACAAACACCCTTGGCGGCTGACAAGCATGACACTTCTGAGCCAAGCCATTGGAACTGTTTTAAAATCACATTTGAAATGAACTTATTCAGTGTTCCTATGGTTTTATGATACTAAGTCTTTCGAGTACATCGGATTTTGAATTTTACTTCGTACTGTCCAATATACCGCTATATGTTTAACGAATTAAATGTACCTTCATTTACAGAAAAATATTGGATCATTTTATTTCAATGTTTTCAAACACGAAAGGGATTCAATCCAGCAAAATTCTTGGGCTGCATTCGTGTAGTCTAATATAAGGAAAAATTTTACCCTTCACCGCAATTCTCGTCGGATGGTCAAATGAAACAAATTGTTTACACAGGCTGAACTATTCTTTATTTTTCGAACAAAAGCAAATGTTTTTTAGTCACAATCAATTATTATAATTGGCTAACTTCACTCGTACTCGTCAATTGTCTTCAAATTATGAACCAGTTTCCTCTTGAAGAATCTGCATTTAAAAAAAATCCTAGGGCTCTATTTTTCGCACCTTACTTAAGTACTCATGTACGATTTGTTTTTGTTGTCATTCGCTTTGATGACACAGAACAAACTTTCTTACAGGTCATTTTATTTACGACTAAGTTTTTTTTACCATGATTCGTTAAGATGCTAGCTTTATTTCACTTGGTAACACTCGATATTTTTCACCGCACGGATGACTTCCGCTGCTTCTATCAAGCATTGCTCAATTTTGATGTTCGACAAAAGCTTTTAATTCACGATTGGAAATAAGTCTCCTAAACTAAACAACAGTAGTGTTGTCCTGCTACTGCTGAATTACTTTTGAATCTCTTGAACATGTCCGATAGCATCCAAAACTGATAATTTTTCTAAAATGTTAGTCACAATTGTTAGTTCCTTCAAGTTCAATCCGAAAGCATGAGAACCATGTCGACATGCACATGGCCCACTAACCACACCAACACAGCAACTCTGACTTCGTTCAGAACAATAAAGTTCGTCTTGAACGCTCCAAAGTTTTACGTATGTCAGGTGTCGTAAGGACAACGAGCATACGCCGATAGAAGAGATCGAAGTGATTTAATTAACATCAATGTCGACGACACCGTTGTCAGTGCGGCCAGCCAGCTGCGCGAGGCCTTGGGCCTGAGTGTCTCGGGAGTCAGAGCAGTCACCAGTGGCAGTCCAGTGCCAAGTCCATGTGCCCTGGAAAAAACAAGAAAAGTGCAACCCTAAAGTTTAAATTTCTAAATGTAGAGGCCCAGTGCTAAGACCATGAGCCCTGGAAAACGTGAAAAGTTCAACCATAAAGTTTAAATTTCTAAATGTAGAGGCCCAGTGCCAAGTCCATGTGCCCTGGAAAAAGGTGAAAAGTTTCAACCTAAAACTGAAAATCCTGAGCGTAGCAGAAAATTTGTGCTAGATTTCATATTATGCTCAAAAAATGTTCAATAATTGTGAACATTCCTCCTGAATTCCAACAGATTAAGAAATGAGAACCTTGCTTTATATTTATTTGTAACTAGTATTTTCAATCCAAAATTAAGAAATTTAACTGGAAAATCAGCAGTGACTCTTATTTATATCTTGGTTAATTTATTTAGCCGATTTCATTTTTATTTATAGTCGACTCTGTGAACTCTAATCGTGTGAAACAAAGGTTCTATGGCACACAAAACTTTTGACCCAATGAGTTCTAATGAGACTTGAAGGATTTTAGAGTCTGAAGGAATAAAGAAGAAAAATAATAAAAGATGTTTTGTCGAGCTTTAACCTAACATCAATCCCAAATCTGTGGCAAAATAACTACTCCCCATTAAACGAAATGTTTCACACTATCAGAATGATAAAACTAGTTAAGAGCAGTTAATAACGGAAAAGGAGCCGACTTTCAAATCTTAAAATATTAACACTCAACAAATCTTCAAGAAACTATTTTAGTTCGAAGAAATTCAGATATTTTTCAAAAAAATATCAAAGTTATGTTCTCTAATGATCATCATCCTTGAAAAGTACAAAAGAGGCAGAATTTAATGGTTGAAAGAGTTTCATAATTCTGCTTGAATGACGTGCAGAAGAAAATTTTCGTCTTTGTACTGATGATTTGACTCAATGGCCAGAATCCATAACTGAAGTTATGCGTTATGCAAGGTTTTCCATTATCTTCAACACCGACAAAACGATGATCTAAAATTTCATGAAAAGACATGCCTCAAACACTGATTTCTAGACATAATTTTACGTTTGAAAAGTAATTTTCCTCATTCTTCTTTAAATTGACCACAAAAATTAAATCCAAATGGGTGGCTGATTCAGCGCAGTCTTCCCCTCATGGCTTACATGGTTCATTTGAAATATTTCACTAAGGTCGTATTCGATTCTGCCAAATCAAAAAGCGTGAGCAAATGACTTACCGCGTATCCGTTAGTGTAGCTGTACTCGTGCAGCTCAGACAGAGGCGTGCCGAGGGCGCAGTCCGATGAAAATTCACCGATCACGATGGGGCGGTCGAGGCCGTAGTCCGAAGCTTGCACCTGCAGGGAAAACCATGATCCTCTTCATTAGTATTCAAGAAGTTTTCTCTTTCCAAAGTGAAGGAACAAATGGAATCTCTAAATATGTAATGAGACTCTGTATTGTAAAAATAAACCTGTTAACGTTCTTTTAATGTGATGTTACTTTGATTTTGACGCGAAATAACAGTTTTTCTTGTGTTGCTTCGGGTCGTAGATAATTCGACTCTCATCGACCTGTTTTGTGAAAGGATAATTGTGCAATTTTAGCCCATAAATTAACCTCTATTGCCTGTTTAGTTGTAACTGTTGTGTAAATAAAAATTAAACCAGGCTCATTCCCATCTCATGAATAACGTTAAAAAATGTGTGTTCCGATTGAAAGAGCTAGGAATCTGTCCAATATCGCAATTGCTCAGAAAATGTTTGAATACATAAATTCAAGTTTACGTGTTTCAAAAAACACTAAATAACTTGTTCCTAGTGAAGAAAAAAGTTAATCATCATTATTCGGAAAATTGTACGGTGATTTTGTGCAAAAGAAGCATTGTGTTGACTTCTTCTTAAACACTCATTGATTAATTTCTCTTCAACTTCCCCCTCATGAAGCATTCCCGTTCATTTTAGAATTCTGAATTCACGTTCATTTCAGAACTCTATTCCCCACTAACGGTGAAGGACTCAAGCTCATTTTAGAACTCTGTTCCTCACTAGAGGTGAAGAACTCTAACGGCTTGGAACTCAATTCTTCACAAACGGCGAAGAACTCTAACGGCTTAGAACTCAATTCTTCACAAACGGCGAAGAACTCTAACGGCTTAGAACTCAATTCTTCACAAACGGCGAAGAACTCTAACGGCTTAGAACTCTATTCCTCACAAACAGCAAAGAACTCTAACGGCTTAGAACTCAATTCTTCACAAACGGCGAAGAACTCTAACGGCTTAGAACTCAATTCTTCACAAACGGCGTAGAACTCAAACGGCTTAAAACTTTGTTCCCCACTCACGGTGAAAGGAGCGTTGGGGCTCCAGTCGCTACCCCAATCGTAGGTGTGCATCTGGTAGAAGCTGAGCTCTGCACCAGCACCAGCAGCGCCAGTCAGGCACTCGTCCGTGTAGTGGTTCTTGGTGTTCGAGAAAGCATCGGTTTGAGGGAACTGACCTGCAACAGTTGGAAAATATGATTGAAGAATCATAGTGGGGTTGTCATAGGAAGATATGAATACGATTCAGCTTCGAATACTAACTCCCTTTGTTCGTAAATAGAATAGTGAGTTTTGATACGAAATCCGCTGATTCACATTAATCAAGCGAAAGCAAGACTAGAGAGCACCTGTTAACACTTTGGCAATGAGAGCTGTGAGGTACTCATCGTGCATAAAACTTGTCGTAAATGAGCTTCATGAACTTGCGGGTACAAATATACCCGACTGATTTTATGCATCCTTTCTTATAAATGAAATTTAGTCGAGTAACTCCGCATTTGAGATTACTTAAGTTGGATATGTGAATAAGTCGAGCAATTTTACTTGACGCATATAATCCTCAGCCTGCAAACGTACTGTTATGAACTCCGGCAAATTATTTTCCTTTCAAAAACTTTGAAGGCTTATTAAATTTGTTTCAAGAAGTAGACGCAATAACATGTTTCATGAATTTAGCAATAAACTTGGAAAAGTGAAAAGGTTTGAAAGAATAACTCATAAAGATACTGGAATGCTAGAAGTCATTTCCGTAGAGTTTTGGCTGAACACGTGCACACGTCAATGAGAATGGGTGCAGAGAACCGCCTATCTATCATGCTCTTCTTTTTCTTTCCACTGATAAAATTTCGATGAAGTTGTTTGTTTATTTTGTGTTCATACATTAAAGTTTAGAGTAAACGACTGCGATAGTTTCCGTTCAAAAGAACTGATGATTTATTGATGAAACCTTAAGTTTGTTCCATGAGTCGGTCTAGGAACCCCGTTAACTATTTGTAAACATTGGTTTCTAAAATTATTTGGCCAAAAATATCGATTTTTCGTTGTTTATGTCTATTCTTTGAAAAATAACATTATTAGGCACACTAACTGAAAATTGATTAACTGTTGAGCAATGTTTATAGAAGACTAAAATTCATGAGCTTGTTTCCCTTGACCTGCGGTGTGACAATTCAAACAAAATTTGAATGTAATAATCAGATCAGTTCACTCAACTTGACAAAGCTCGAATAACACTAGGAAAAATTGTTCGTATTGCAATAATAAATGCTCACAAACTCCCACTTTAGTTTATGATGATTGAGCTTTAATCTGTGTTCGATCAGAGTGTAAACTATTTTTTTCAATGTCGCTAGTCTAGGGAGTCGTAGTTGACATTTTCGTGGTTAAAGAGTGGAGAACTGTTACATATTCATAATTTTCCTCATTTTTTGAAATTACTAGGAACGTGTTCGAAATAAAAGTTTTACAATTTTTGATTGGGTAACTAGAGACAATAAATGTAAAAACAGAAGCTCAGGATCAGCTCTGCCGCACTAGTCAGGCCAAGTTGAGCAATTTAGATATAGTTCTGAACATTAGTCAAAGAGGATATTTGGAAGAGCTGAGCTACACATTTCTGCTACCCATGATGATTTTCTGAACCATTAGTGGCAACTTCAAGTCAGTGAGTTGCAGTTGTAAAATTATCTGCTGCTAAAATTGAATTGAAAATGTTTCGTTTAAAACCGTTCGATTTTCATTCACAAGATATTTTTGACACTCAACGAAAGCACTCTGGAGAACTTTATCTACACTGATAACACTTGAGAAATAAGAGTATTATAATACAATTAATAACAATAGGCCCCATTCAAAACTTGAAACTTTTGAGGATGTTTGTTGAAAGTATTTACTGGAGGGGAATTTACTCTTACAAATATTACTCACCCCAAGATCCAATGGTGACAAGGGCAGAAGGATCGTTCTGCTTGACCACGATATTAATCTTGCCAATGAAGTTCAGCCACCTAAAAGAAATAGAATTGGAGTTCTTAGATCATTACGCACTGTTAAGAAATATTAGTCCACCTCCCTTTTATTTGAAATAAGAAAGAAAGCGAAATGAAAGAAAGACCGTAAGAAATAAAAAAATTCAATCTCTCGAGAGTTGAGGAGGCCAAGTGCACACCGCCCGTCAAAAATGTATAATAATGTTCTAAAAATCACATGACACACGTTCCTATTTTTCAAGAATTTTCGTGATATTCATTCCTACTCAAATCTGATAAATTAATACACTGAAAATTGTGGAGTTGATGCAGCTTGTATCACAGATACGCTCATCACACACACGCACTGCAGGCTGGCTTCGGACAGACAGACAGACACCCCTCTCATAATAGTATAGATTATTGGTATCGGAGCCAAATAAACATCGCACTGAATTACTATAACAAGGTTGGACAATATGAAAGACAGTGTCTGCGTTTATTCCACGCTCACAGTTCACGATATTGCTCATATTAAAGAATTTCGATCTCATGATCTTCTGTTTTCAAATGTTAGAACTGATACTGCAGTTGTGCGCGTTGTATCATTCCCTAAATCTTTAGGTGTTCACCCAAGGTTTTAAATGTCAGAAAACATGAGTAATAAATTCATCATAATTTTATATCAAGTCTCAATTTATTAAAGTTTGGTTCATCACGTGATCAAAAACATTTAGACTTCATGAGCTTCTATCATGAAAAATATTTTCTACAACGAACTAGTCGTTTGACCGGGCGTTAAGTATTAACTATTAATGAAATTTAGTGCATTTTTCGTAAATCGCGTTCGAAGGATTTGTGTTACGAATTTTTTATAATAATATCTGGAGACAAAAAAAGCTCATTCATTAAGGGTGGAAATTACCGTATTGCCAACATTTAGCCTTAATATTTAGCCATTTACCTTTCCATAGGGATGCCAATACCGGTCCAGCCAGCTCCTGATTGCCCAATGATGGTGGTATCGTAGCAAGGGTTGGCATCAGTGGTCACCTGTCATCAATTTCAATTGTTTATCGTAAAACGTAACTCAAGTTCATCTTCTCGTACTTCATAATACGAGTCGAAATTCATCAACATGAGATATTTCAGGAGAAATAAAAGTCACTCCACTCATGCCTCTCTGATATCAAGAAGTGTTTGTATTTAAAATTAACCGTGAATTAAATTTATTGATGAGATTTAACCACAGGATAACTCACTTACAGAAGGATACTATAGTTTCTATCATATTTTGAACGTCGTTCAAATTCTATTAGATGTTTCACATCTATGGTTCGTTGCAAACACGACGGCAAATAGAAGAAGTCTTTATTTTTTAACAGTTTGTTGTGCAAATTTTGATAACTAATTTATGATATGGTAATATAACTAAATAAAGCTTGTATTATTTGTAAGACATATCATGTAACTCTTGATTCAAAAGATATGATGTGCAATGTCCGCAACGTAACGCTCTCATCAGACCTTAGAGTGTGCAAGGAAAACTTCGAGCAAAATAGTTTCGTATCTAACGATACGCATTTTACTTTCTGTGTAACATCATCGCACAACAGACTCGGAACCAAACACGCGGGAATTTCCCACGGTTGTCAGCTGATACAGTTTCCCTCGTGGGAATTTCCCACGGGTGTCAGCTTGTACAGTTTCCCTCGTGGGAATTTCCCACGGGTGTCAGCCGGTACAGTTTGCTCACCAACATCAACTCATTAACGATAAGTGCAGCTGGGGTCAGGGATTTTTTCCAGATAAGCCCCACCACTAATGCAACACATAAGTTCACCCAAAATTTCGAAATAATGCACCTATCGACTTCAAACTGCTTTCAAACGAAAAATTGAAACATTCATTCTTTCCGTGCTGTAGACGATACGAAAATGGTTTTCTGTAAACTATATAAATTTCTGGATATACCAATCCGACTCACGCGCCGTCATAACACATAAGTTCATCAACGTGTAACTTTCGAAATAATGCACCTATCGACTTCAAATTACTCTCAAACGAAAGAATGTTTTAATCTTTCGTTTCAATTACAATTTGAAATCGATAGGTGCATTATTTCGAAAGTTTCAAGTGGGTGAACTTGTGCGTTGCATTAGTGGCGGGGCTTATCTGGAACATATAAATCAGAATGACAAGATTCACGTAAAAAGTTTACCAAGACGAAACATAGGTAAACATTTTCACATGAAATCATAATGATTACGTGTGAAAAAACAAAAAATAATAGTGATTACTCTGTTTTTAATTGTAGCTCAAGTTAGAGTGCCTATTTTAGCATCATTGAGTAATTGGAATATTATTTGAGCAATTATCTCAAATAGGATCCTTCAGTTACCCACAGTAGATGGTTCACATGAAAATGTCAACAATGCTGTACATAGACAGCAGAAAACTGAATTCTAGACAATAACTGACTCAAAATCGAGCTAAAGTAGGTGGGTATGAAGCCTCAACCGTTCACTTGGGCGGAAAAGAGTGTTTTGCACTAGAAACAGCAGAAAGATGAACTTTGGACAATAACCGACTCCAAACCATACAATGTGAGTACGCATGAAGACTTAACAGTTCACCTGGACAGATCAGAATGTTCTGCACTGGAAAAACAGCACAAAGTAGAATTCAAAACAATAACCGACTCCAAACCACTCTAAGAAGGTATGAAACCTTAACAGTTGACTTGGACAGAAAAGGTTTCGGAATGACGAAACAGCAGAATGTTTAATTCGAGAGAAGAACCAATTCAGTCAAACCAAACTAAGTAGTCTAATGAAGTCCAACAGTTAACCTGCACAGATCAGAATGTTCTGCAATTGAGGAGGTGAAGAGATAGTCACTCACCAGAACGGATCCCTCCGGCTCGTTGATGGCCTCATACGCAGCGAGTGCGGGGTGACCAGCGAGGGCCTGGGCCAGTCCCTGTAAGTCATCACAAAAAAAGGATGTTTTATTCCAATGAAGCCTGATACCAATCATCGTGTGTATTGGTTTTTCAAATACCTTATAACTTACACAAGGACGCAATGACGGTTTCCCCCGATCAAGCCTGTACCCATTTCTGACACCTGGGTAGAGTGGGGAATTGTGGCTGAGTTCTGCCTTTTCCCGACGGGGAGAATCACCGGGCTACAATATTGTACATTGCGTTCACAACGTATTCTCGATGCTGCTCATGCGTGTCAGAGAGCGAGGTCACTCGTACTATCGTAAAAGCGCTAAAATGCGGTAAAAAATTAGAGTCGACAAATGTTTCAGGCAAGAAAGGTCTTAAACGATAACACACTGGGTTTGATCCTACACCCTGATTTTTTGTTGTTCTGTAGAAACGATGGAAATTGAAATTTGACTGTCTAGTTCAGTTCATTCGAAACGTAAAGACTTTGAAGTCTCATAACTTCGATCAGGGTCCATTTTTACATAACTTATCGAATGAATACGGTTGAGGCATTCAATGCTAGTGTGAATTCATAATTTAAAATAACTTGTAAATTCAGTTGTGGTATCTCAAGATTTTCGATTTTCTGTGATATCCCCAACAAACTAGACGAGTCCACTTTCAAACAGTTTTTGTCAGATTGGAAGGAGAATACCAAACAAGTCAAGAAGAACAAGGTGAAACTTTTTCCAAAATTTTTCATGTTTATAGAAAACTAACATCGTTTGCACACGATTTCACTTAGATAAGTGTATCACTGTTACTCAGAAGCATCAATTTTATCACTCTATGAAAGAAATGCGAGATAATCTGATTTAAAACATAAATAAAAAGGATTTGAGTTCAGCTCGATTAACTCGGAGTAAATGAAAACTACATAAATGAAATCTCGCGCTTTTTTAAGATTTGCCTTATGATCTGGCAAGTTCGTACTCACAGCGAGGCAGTTGTCGAGGTAGCTCTGCAGCTTGCCGTCATCCAGGACCAAGTCGATGTAGGCTTGGTTGCTCATGACAGCTCCATTCCAGAGCGTCAGAGTCACCAGGACGTCGGTGGCTTGAGCGGCGTCCAGGAAGGTGATCATGTCGTTGATGAAGTCACCAGTGGCGTCGCAAGCGTCAACGTTGCCGCTGCTGTCAAAGTTGGGCGAGCTGTAGCCCTCAACGTGCACCCAGATTCCTTGAGATTTCAAAAAGCCCGAGAGTCACGAGCACGAAGAACAACATATGATGCTCCCACAACGTAACGTTTCACAGCACCTGTACTGCCGCCAAAGCTAGGCTTCGAACAGTACGATTTAGTGCATGAAATTTGGCGAGAAAGTGTTCATGAAATGCTGAAAAATTTCTAAAGTATCATATTCTTTATCCTCCGCTTGAATATGCTGGAGGTCTGGATAGATCACTTTCAATTGATAACTTTAGGTTTGGTGTTTGGGATACAGATTTAAGGAGTTTCAAGAGCACATAAACGTATTTACCAGCCACGTTGTGTAAGATGCAATCAAAATGACTTCGAATTGAGACATCAGTCTAATATTCAAGATTTAGTGAAGTAGTGACATTGTAATTACCATCTCAGAATGAACGCCAATTACTAGTGTTTTAAAATGTTTCTAGACGCAGGCAGGGCTGGCGAGCGTTCAGGTGCACTCGATCGGTATAAGAAGTTTAAATTTAATTTAGGAGACGGGCCTTAATGGGAGTTGTTAAAATTTTCGAATCAAATATGAGGAAAATACATTCTAGGTCAAATTAGTAAACCAGATTGAACAATGGGTCTCAGGAGATACACTAACTTAATTATATTTGACATGAATCAAAACAGAGATACATGAAATTTACCTTGCAGTCATCCCGGGTAACAAGCCTACAGCAGGCAATAATGGGGCTAATGTGTTTGAGCTTATCGGATCTTGAGCTTATCAAAATGAAACAGCCGGGTTCTTTTAAACGAGAGTTTGAATCCTATTGAGAGAAATCTTGAGCAGATAAAATCATAAGTCAAACACCTCTTTTATCAGCACGTTGAATGCGTGTGTATGTATTTCACAGTATTTCAGACGTTAGTGAACTTTTCTACTAACGAAAGCTGCAAAAAAGTAGGAAAATTTTCGTTTGCATCGCATTGTAAGAAATTATTTCAATCATTTTTAATAACTTGTATAACATATAATCCAAGGCTATATGAACCAAAACGAACATGAACATAAATAGCAGACGGATGCTCAGGTCCTAGATTGTAATCACGAAAAATTCATAATTCAACAGAACAGTTTTTAAAAGGATTTAAATACTCACTGAAGGAGTTGCCGCCGGCAGCCTTGATCTCCTGCATCCATCCCTCGAGAGAACCGTCGTACTGGCCGTTGCCGAAGTCGTAACCGTAGCTGTTCCAGGCAGCGTTGGCGCCGCTAAGGTACACCTTCTCTCCGTTGTAGATGAGGTCCGTGCCCGACACCTGCGTCAGGTTCTCAGTGAAAGGACGAGCGTGGGGAAGTGGCGTAAATCTGACACTTATCCATCAAAGATACGTGATGCAATTAATTAGTGGCGAGGTTGGTGTCAAGGATATATAAACAGAGGAAAACGACGTCTGACAGAAAAAAATCGATAAGGGGACTACGGATAAATCTCGTACATGTACTGCCATCCGTCTATTATTTAACGATACGTAAAAGTTATCATACCCCTCATAAATGCCACGTTTCTACAGACTATGCCGCGGATAAATTGGGAGATGTCCACGAATAATTGTGGGCTTCCTTTGGAATGCTATCTTCCACTGAGCTTGGTGCGCGTCTTGCTATAAGCTGCGTGACTTGCGGCTACAGGAAGACTTTGAGCCGTTCAGATCTCGGGACAAGTGCCTACCAATCTCCTGAGTTATGCCCTGGCGGTAAATAAATATTGGTAACTAACACCACATGCACCAATTTTATGGGTAAAGAATGTCTACCTATACGAGTAGTTGAATGAGCTTTGAACACAATGCGTAGAAATAACGAAAATTCCGTCAATGATTTGTTCAGGTAAAATTATGTGCCGTGCCACATTTTATGGGCCGTAGCAGTGAATTTCGTTAAAATGAAATGTGTATCAAATATATTCTGTGCATACATTGATACATTACTTTATACACTCGTCAGTCTCTTACGAAAGTTCCTACGTTCAAATTTAGTGAAAATAGTACCCTTTTTTGTAGCTGATTCGTTTTCTTTGTAGAGTTACATTTTAAACTTCTATCGAAATCGTGAAGTTTTGACTGATAAATTTTATGAGATTAAAGCTCCGAAATGCAGTCTCTGACTGAATGTACTTTCAGCCTCTTAACTTATAATCTCAAGGTGACAAGAACAAGCCCGTGTCTGCTGAGGAAGCAAAACTCACGGAAAGTTTAGCGGCGGTGGTGCAGGCAACAAGAGCGAGGCCCGCCAAGATGAGAAGGCAAGTCTTCATCTTGTGGAATTATTTCGACCAGTCCTGAGATGTCAGCTGAACGACAGACTTGCCACGGCAATGAAGTGACTTGTGAGTGAAAGTAGGCTCGGCGCACCTAACTATAGCTTTGAGTATCGTGGATGCCATCAGCTGCTGAAGCAGCGTGGGAGTGTGATCAGCTGCATGTTTGCGACAGCGGCTTAATGTGGTCTGTGGAATTGTTAAACACTGCACGTGAAGGAAAATTTGGTTCAGAACCTTGTTTCCAGTTTCGATTAATGTGCCGGCTTGTGCTGGGATATTCCGTGGAAACAATAAGCATTTTTTTAAGCTTCTTTATTTTCCATGTGTGTCTGTATTTCGTATGAGAAGCCTACAAAAGGAGATAATTCCCAGCTTTCTGGGTGGGTTTCGGTGACTCATGTTGATAACACCACATCACACCTCTTGCATTGCCACTGATGCCAGACTTCGAACGGTACGATTTAGTGTATGAAATTTGACGAAAAATCTTCATAAAATATTGAGAATTTTCTCAGGTAATATACTCCCTATCTTTTGCTTCAATTTGATGAATTCTAACAAAAAACCTGCTGTAAGGTTCTTTATAAACTTATTCTTATATTACACTGAACAACAAATTTTTTTTGCTGGAGGTGTGTAAAATGATTAAGACTAATTTGGGTACGCTGATTTCAAAAATC
>JACJUY010005719.1:23076-55470 GCA_014220935.1 Platorchestia sp. MABIK
TAGTCTATATCAATTTACACATCTCCAGTAAAAAAAAATTTTTGAAATTTGTTATTCAGTGTTATCAGTATCATAGAAGAATTGAATGAACAATTATAAATTGATCGTGATTAAATTGTAAAGTTGAAGCGACGAAATAATTGAAAGTTACTATCAAACCATTTCAGAGTATCAGAATAAAAGTATCACTGGTAAAGAGTGTCAGTAAAAACATTAGCTGAGTAACATATTATTGAAAATTAACATAGGAACATGTTTACAATTAGCATTGTTAACAATACTAACATATTCCTAAATCAACACTTTGACTGCGACTACTAAATATTAAGTTCAATGCCAAACTCAAATTTGAAGTCAATTGTAGTAAACTATTTTGAAAATACCAAACATGAACTGGATCGTGCCTTCATTTAGCTTTGATTAAGTATTTACGAAAAATGATTTTGTGACGACTGATCAGTCAGCAGCTTTATGAAAATTACCTCCGTGTACCACCGGTGGCGCACGTCGCAGTCAAAGTGCTAAATGCAGCTATGTATAATGAATAGCATGCGCATATTTTTAGACCAATTCAGTGATTTTTCTCTCATTTTCATCCTTTGAATTTGTTTACATATATTATCTGCTGAATCAAACGGGGTCAGGGTCAATTTTGTCAAAGCCCCCATTTTCCGCCGTTCGAGAGCATTCTGACGAGTGCGATAATGCAATTTCCATCAATCAATTTTCAATCTTAGCAAAACCACAGTTTCATACAGATATGCGCATTTTAGAGTCCTTGTACATTTTAAACTCAAGCCGGGTTTAAACAACACTCTTAGTTCATTTCCTTTAGCCATAGTAAATAGATAATTGCAATTAACGTAATTTTATAGCTTGTTTTTAGATTTGTCATTGTAAAATAGTCTGCTTTTACGTTTTGCTTCGTACTTTTCAGAATTCTTTTCACTGATGATGGCCTGTGGCCGAAACGTTTGAAATTAGGTTTTATTCGAATATATACCTTAAATAATGAAATGATTAAAGTAGCTTATCTTGCTCTTTCATTTTTATCAAACGTTCACAAAAAGAGTCCTAAGTTCTTCATTTCATAACTTTGTTCACAATCGGATAAGTATTATATCTTCCCAAAGTGACATTTGTTCTCAATAACTGTAGCTCACGTTACGCTGATCATCATTGTTCAAATGCTATTTTTAAATGAACAAAGAGCTGAAATAATAAACCACTGCTGATATTTCATTTTTTCGTTACGTTATTATCGTACACTTCTTAGAATGATTGTACATTGTCCGTTTTGTTTATTGGTTGAAGTAAATTCCAGACTCAGAGCCTAGAAATGGAGCACAAAAATTTTGTCCAGAGAGGCAGTCCAAACCACAATTCAGATAAGATTTGTGGTCAACGACAGGGTATTCAGTTATCATGTTGACGTTGATGTAGTGTACATGCGTATGAAGTTTCATGCCACGTTATGAGTTTCTCTAATTACTGGTTTACGTTATAGGATTCTTTTAATCGTTTACTGCCGTGTCGCAAGTCCGGGACTTCGTGGAGTTACCGTACTTCATGAGCAGAGTTCGATTAGCGACCTGACGTCAAAGGATATGTTAGTGGTTAAACTGCTTCTAATGTGCGAGGAGTGGAAGTCGTAGTGGAAGTCTTTATAACAAGGAGTTGTTGAAAGAAAAGAGCACTAGCTTGATTGAGACTAGTTATGAAGATGCATACGTTGGCAGCGAGACCTTGTGCTGGCACGGGATGATTCGACCTTAATTCTAATTGAACATGTTTTGCAGAGTAGGGAGAGAAAGTCTCAACGTTTTATTACACATTCCTAAAAAGAAGTAATTAGCAGAAATATGTACAAGCTTGATAATGACTAGTTATGGAAGTAAGCACTTTGGCAGAGGGGTCTTTCGCTGGCACGGTATGGTTCGACCCTAATTCTTTAGTTTCTGTGTATATCTATGATTCGACCCCAATTCTGCCGTTTTTACGTATGTCTTGACCATGATTCGACCCTAATTCTGTTGTTTCTGTGTATGTCTGACCATGATTCGACCCTTATCCTGTTGTTTCTGTGTATGTCTGACCATGATTCGACCCTTACTCTGTTGTTTCTGTGTATGTCTGACCATGATTCGACCCTTATTCTGTTGTTTCTGTGTATGTCTGACCATGATTCGACCCTTATTCTGTTGTTTCTGTGTATGTCTGACCATGATTCAACCCTTATTCTGTTGTTCCTGTGTATGTCTGACCATGATTCGACCCTTATTCTGTTGTTTCTGTGTATGTCTGACCATGATTCGACCCTAATTCTGTTGCTTCTGTGTGTGTCTGACTATGAGCGTTGAACGCTCGCAAAAGGTGCACGAGATCACGTCCCTAGCAAGTCGCATGCCTGCAACTTGGTCATTAGAAGTGAAGAGTTTGTTTGAACAGATTAATGTTGAGTTTAAGATGTTCACTTCACAGTGACCTATTGATTCTCTGAAAGCCTAAAATACATACATGACCCTCACGGAGCTCATGTTGGCCATCAGCGAGTTACGGCTCGTCATGGTCAAAACGAACCTGGCTATCAATTACACCTCATCATAAATTAGGTTTTGTGTTTTAAAATGTTCTTCTAGTTACCGATATCATTTTCACTCTACAATTTTGAACTCACTGATTCGAACGAGTCTTCGTGAAATTTAAATCTGTCACCTCATTTTATTCATGTTTTGTGTATGTCTGACCATGATTCGACCCTTATTCTGTTGTTTCTGTGTATGTCTGACCATGATTCGACCCTAATTCTGTGTTTTCGCCATAGCCGTGTGTGTATAGGACCTGACTCCGTGCGGGGAGACCCGGGTTCGAGTCTCGGCGCTGGTGGCGATTTTCTCTGTTGGGTATAGGAGAAAAATTCTAAGCACAATACCCCTCTCTACCCAGGTGTCTGAAATGGGTACCGGTCTTTGACCGGGGGAAAGCGTCATGGCGTCCTGGTGTTAGTTCTAAGGCATTTGAAAAACCAATGTAAAAGGTGATATGTATCATGCTTCAATTGGAAATAAAGCATCCATAGATGCCGATGTTGTTTGTTTGTTGCACATGCTATGGGAAAATACTAACATAATAGTGATGGACATATCTATTATAAACCCTTTACCAGAAAGAGATGAAATCTAAATTTGTTCTTAACCCATGGTTGCCAGTGAAAATCTTTTTCCTCATAAATTAGATTCCCTCACTCCGGAGATTGTACAAGAGATAACAATTCTTCCCATTTCTATCAGCAGCGTAGGCTTGTCTGTCATGGATTCGTATAGGTACACTCGCAATTATGTAGAAGTTGCAAATCATTTTTGTGCTTCTCTGGTCCGAACAAATAAGACCTATCATAATCATTTAATTTTAAGAAGCTTTTGATTATTACACGATTATTTTGAAAAGAGACAAAATCAATGTATAGAAAATCAGCTGTTACTTATTTTATGATGAAATGGAAGCACGCGTGGAATACCTACACAAAATTTATAGGGTAGCCGAAGATAGATTAGATTATTAGTTAGTTTAAAGCCTCCCTATCCTCAACAAATGAGATCCAAAGAGAGGAAGGAAGAAGGCACAATTTAGTATGGAGTTAAGGGAACGTGGAATCTATGCAGAAAGGGCATAGAAACAGTAAGATGAGAATGAAGTTCATGAAACAAGATCAAAGTTGAAGAAGAAAGTAGTAGGTGTTGAAAAAACAGGTCAGCAGTGAACCGAAAAAAAGTTGGTCCGTAACAAAACAAAAACCAATGTTATTTTAACATCAAGAAAGCCTACCTAACCTTTAGCTCGGGCCCTCACATTGTCCCCCTGCGAGCGCTAATTCCCATAGATACAACAGTTGTGTCCCTCTGAGGGGTCATGTAGCCGAAGACGAGTAAACCCTTCGAATGGTGGAGTCCTCGTGTTTCGTAGCTGTGATATCTTCTCTGTACAATAGAGCAGCGTCAGCTGCTCACTTTTAGCGACATAATTCTTAACAAAATATACGGTCTCGAAGGATTTAGTCCTACCCTTCCATAAGACACACAGTAGATCCTGTCATCTTGATGGGATGTTTACGATACCACTAGTAATGACGCAGTCGATGGGAGCATTAACACTGAGTAAAAACTATCTAGTTGCGGCTCTAGTAATACCGATAAAACATCGAAACTGTAAAATCATGGGACAGCATTTTTTATGAAGCTCGCATATGGTGATCATGAATTAAAAAGCATGTACCAGTGCTTGTGAGTGAAGATTGATGACTGTGAATGGGATAGTAGTAATTTCTCATCTACTATTCCCATGGTGTCTGCGCATGATTGGTGTCGGAAAGTACAGGACTAGAGAAGCTACCCGAAAATGTGCCACTTGACTCGTTTCTGTTGTCATATTTTTTATTTTATCCCATAGCTCAGCGATATTTACTGATTGACTAATTATCTACTGAATTGACTGAGAGGTCAAACACAAAAGAGTGCTAGTGTATATCACTCGATGAAAATTTGATTAGATTATTTAGTTTCAGCCAATTACCCACAACGAAGATTTTCAAAATGAGGGAGGATGGAAGCACCAATTAGAATGAAGTTGGAGGAACACGGAATCTATATCTCTTGTACTGTTCAGCGCTCGAGCAGAATTAATTTACAAATTTTCAAAATTAAAAATTTGGGTGTCTGAGATTGTAACTTTTTGAATATAATATTAGATCATAAGTTAATTCGAGTCTCTCTAACCACAACAAAGATGTTCCCAGCAGAGGAAGGAGAAGGGCACCATTTAGTATGGAATTAAAGGAACGGGGAATCTGAGCTCAATGTGTGTCCCCATACCCTGCGCACAGAAACATTAAAATTGAAAAAGGTTTTGTAACAAAATAAAAATTGAAGACGAAACTAATAAGCGTTGAAAAATTTCTAAAAATATGAGTTCGTCACAAAACAAAAACCTATTACAACGAAATGAATACCTACCTAATTCTTAGAGTTGGACCTCACATCTTCTCCCTGGAAGCGCTTTTTCCACATATTCAATAATTGTTTCCCCTCAGAGCCTAGAAATTTAAAAATGTGGCCAAGTCGTCCGTTAAGATTATTATATTGCAAGTTTATCGATTTTGTGAGGTTTAGAATATTTCAACAAGTAATTTTATCCTTTATTTCTAAAAATACTCAGCCACAACCACTTCAACCAAATATTCAAAAAAGACATCCTAAGAATGCAAACCGAGGTGTGGTTTGCATTTATTTGTATCGATATCCGATGCAATTTAGAACCATAAAAAAGCTCTCCTCTGACTAACTAATAATTAGAGTCAAAAAAAATAATCTAGAAGGACGCAGTGTGTGATTGTATTATGCATCAAATTAAGGAGTTTTACGCCCGGTTGGTGTGACGGACACGGCGTCACTAGGATGATACGCGAGAAAATCAACAACACACGTAGCTCACAACCTGTTGCTGCTGGTAAGATAATTGAAGATCCCACGTCGGAGAGACGGAAAAAATACAAAGAAGATTATGGTGCAGGCAGCATTTCACTGCGAGCTCAATGACAGATAAAATATGACAAAAAGAAAAGTTTTCGTAAAGGTATCATGCAACGCCCTGCGAGTAATAATCATGGTGATAACTTAGTCTTCAAACTATACAGGAGCCAAATTCTGAAATAATGTTCGTTTTAGCAGTACAACTGGTTAGAAAAGTTGACCTGGAAACTTGACTATGCCACAGGTCGGTTTCTGAAGTGGCAAAATAACCGAGCTTTTCTCTAATAAAATTTGAGCAGAGGATCTGGCACCATACAAGGTTGTCAAATGTTCGGTGCTCAAAGAAGAACTTTTACGTAAAGCATGGAAAGGAATCCCACAGTTACTGTAACAACATAACTACACACAAAATGTGATTGCACAATTCCACACAAAATGTAATGACGCAGCTACAACATTTCACGACTGTAGTCACAGCGACAATTTTTCAAGGAACGTAAACAGTTGAATAAAGTTTGCGTAAAGAAGTTACTACTATCATTTCTACATACTGCATCTGTCGATGTGGAACAGAAAAAAACTAACATCCACCAAATTAAACCCACAACAGTCTCCCTAACATAGCCTAGCTGACCCTGCGGCGACTTGAAAAGACTAGTCAGTCCTTCTATTCAAGGCACACACAAGACTCCCCATTTGTACAACAAAATAATGTATATATCACACATCGAGAGCGCTGGATTTTTCAGGGAATACAAGCATCCATTTTAAACATTCAACCCATTAGGAATTTAACAGAAAATATTGAAAGTGTAAACTAGATTCTAACTCATGCAACATGGCACTTGAGGATCATGGGTGACCGAGAACACACGTCAATAACTGAATAATAACTTCATCGGAACTATAAGCGTGGGAAATCTGACGTCTGATGATGGTTATCAACTGGCAAGACGGGGCTAGATATCAGTTAAATACGGCCTTGAGAACAGCTACAAGCGAAAGAAAACATTACGTAACGGCACCATGGTTGTTCTCACGTGTGGTCACGGGTTTCATGCCAGGTGGAGAAACTGGTCACTCATCATAAAACAATAATAATAAACTCAGCAGTAAACTCGTTCAAAACTATTTAGTCTCCATGGTAACTCTACCGAAGTTATTCACTGCTTTGCGATGATGCTTCTACTCGTTGAACAAGAAAAGTGATAAATAACATTAATATCAGTTGGGCTTCCATTTTTGACATTGAGTTGGAGCGAGTCGAATTTTGGGTTACCTGAAGAATCTATTCAAATGAAAGAATATCAATACAATTTTTTGACGCTTAAGTTCCCATTTGGGTTAACCTAGTTCAGTATCTATAAGATGAGCCAATTAGAAGAGATTCAGTTTTTCTCTGTAAAATGAATTTAGCCGTGAGAATAAATTCTCATTCCAAAGCTATGATGCGCCTAAAAGCAACCTCAAAATTAACTATCTGATCCAACTTTCCGAAACACCTCATGGTAAGACAGCCATAATCGAAAGTTACGTGACTTTAGTGTGAAAGTCAACGCTTCGCAACTCCCGCAAATCGAAGGCGAAGCATCAATATTTATACAAATATCTCCTCAACGAGTTCGAAAATTTTTCGACCACCAAGCAGTTCATGGACTGCGCAGCTCAGAGTACAAAACCTGCTAAGTCACCCTCGCCTATCTCCAGTGTCGGAGACGAGCTGCTCGGTTCTGTGCACTCTGCAGTCACCTCAAGCTGAGATTTAGATCTTATCAGATTGAGAGCACTACGTGTAAACAGGAAAGAAAACAAAATACGATTTTTAATATTGGGATATGATTATGTATTGTTTTTTTCTGCTACTCGAATGAAGGAAAGTTTACGTTCTACATTAACCCCGCCTGTTTTTAGATGTTGAAAAGCGTAGTTCAACACTGTCAGAATATTATCTTATTGAACTTGGTATTGAATATTTGAATAGACATCGAAGAGATTGCCTTCGTGTATGTCGATGGTTTTACTTGTTTCAAATAGCTTACGGAGGAAGAAATTTGCCGATTTCCGTAATGTTTCAAGTGGGGCAAGTTGCGAGCCAGAAGAAACCCACAACAGATTCGCTAACTCGAAGAGAAGTCGTAAAACACCAATGAAGGAAGCTGGATCGCAAGGACCGTTCACCTTTATGTAATTCATTTCAGTGTTCCTCAAAGTAAAAAATGAAACGGAAGACCATTTTCACTATGACTGACACATTAACTGATAGAAAATAAGTTTTTCACAAATTGAAAACACACATCAGTTGAACATAGAAGAACCTCTTATGACAATGAATTACGGCAACAAAAATATCGGAGAAAGAAACTTTGAAACAGTCTCAGAAATTGTCATTTTTTAAAATTAAATTAGATGACAAGATAGTTTAACCCTCACTGACCACAACAAGGGAGAGGCACTGTTTAGTACAGAATTAAAGTCAACGGAGAATCCACACACAAGGTACGTGCCAACGCCCCGGGCATAGCAATAGCAAGGTTAGGAGAAGTTACTGAAACGAGACTAAAGTTGAAGTAGAAAGTAAATAAAAAGACCAGAGATAAAGTCAGCAGTGACAAAAAAAAAAATCGACCCAAAACCTATTTCAACTGAAGGTAAAACTGACCTTCAGGTGAGAAACTCACGTCTTCTCCCAGGAGCGCAAATTCCCACAGATAAAAGTCGTACTCATCCGCTCGAGGTAACACCAGACAGTGACAGACTCGTTATAACAAAAATATGTCTAATCTCAATCAGGTTGATGCGCATCAACTTGTTCATTGGGTTTTCACACGCCTCATAACTAACGGCAAAGCACTGAGACGGTTAATTCCAGTTGATCTTATACCCACTTCAAACACAAGGGCAAAGGGGGAATTGAGGTAACTTCTTTCCCTATTCCCAAGAAGAAGAAACACAGGCCTCAGGGGGGTTCTAACCCAGGAACAAAACGAAGGGCAAGAGCTCATTTTTACAGCACAACGGAGGCTCCACATTAAGTGTAACTGTGTAACAAAGTTTAGGCGCTCCACATATCTTCACGCAGCACTCAATAAGAGAACTGAAAAGTTACTCTTTCTGTGTAGAATCTTTTTGATTCAACGACGCATGCTTGATACGGGAAATAAAAGACCTGGTGGGCCAATTTTTACAGCACTTGGGTGTTTTGTTTCTTGAATGACTGTAGCTTCACTTTAAATGACTAAGGCCGTTAAACAGAACATGGTGACAAAAAAAAGCGACGCACAATGAACCCTGACACTTTCATTAAGATTGGCCACAACCGAGAACCCAACTAAGGTAGAAATAATACTTTAAAATTACGATCCTTTCCGATTGAAAAATTTAAAAGCGTTCATTCAGTGGTTTACAAATTGAGCAAAAAGGAACTTCCATTTAATATAATTTTGAAACAAAACTGATGAGAAGGAAGCACAACCCTAAGCACAGCAGAGAAATTCTCTTGAGATGTTCCACCAAATCTTTCAAATCTGTTCCCAGCATCAATATTCTTGCGACTGTTGCCCTGCAATGAGTGAGGAACATTAAATCAAGTTTCCTTCGGTAAAGTTTTTAGCAATTTCCCGCAGAGTTTATTGAAAGTTTGATTTAAATTCTTTCAATATTTGAAAATACTTCGCTTTAGTGTACACTTCTCATGCTCTATAAATTTTTTTTAATTATTATTTTCTCTCAACTCTACCAGGAATGTTCAAGTAGATCTCCCCAAAAACGTCAACACTCATTTGAAACTTCCAAGACGTGATGCCGAAGACATCACAAAGTTCCCGAAGGCGATATAACACCGTTATTTACATAGAACCTTTAAAACTGTCATGTTTCAAATAAAGGATAAAAACAAGGAAGAGTATCAAACTATATCATTGCCACTTGAGAAACGAGGTCCAGAATAGAGCAAAGTATTTTGCTAAACACAATCCATTTAACACAGAACCGAACGTAAGCAGATGGTATATAAAACTGCGCTCCAAAGGAAGGCGCGACAACTGCCCTCACGCCCTCTTCTGATGCTCAGATCACGACAGAGATGGAATTGTGCCCAAGGTGCTGCTACAAAACAAGAAAAAAGTCAAGTATTGAGTTGATCAAGGAAGTAGTCAAATACGTGTAGCTTGTCTCGTGTACTGAAGCCAGCGCACGAATCCGGCAAGAAATGGAAACAAAAGAGAGCATGAGAAGTTTCTCAGATGACAATCTTGCACTTTCGTTAATAAAGAAGCGGAACTCTTTGAAAATACAGAATTTATGTGATAACAACGCTATAATTCATTTAAAGTTACCCATTATGACAACGTCAAGAAAATCTCATTTTTGAAACATTTTCTGACAAATTCAATAGCCTATAAATCCCTTTCCTTACAGCATTCTATAACAGAAAGACAATTCTAAAAGGTGAGAGTTCCAAAGTTCCCCAAGGATCACTAATGCTAAACTGAAGGAGCCGAAAATATTACCAAGCAGTAAAGATTTAAAAAAATTATTTTTGAGCCAATGGCTAAAAAAGCATGCACCTTCATTAATAGCTGACACCAATACTAACGTTTTCTTTCGAACACATATAAATATATTATAAAAAATATCGATACTAAATATCATCATCTGAAAGCAGCTAATTGAGTTTGAAACAAGAACCCAAACCATCAACAAACTTCACAACTCGCACAATGAAAAAACGGTGATAACAGCCTAAACGCTGAATGTGAAAACACCATTCGCAGCAATAACAAAAAGTCAGACACTTCCACAATCATAAAAATACTCAGAAAAAAACAACAAACAGAAGTAAGATATCTTATAAATTTTGCTTGACGCCCATAATATTGACGATCCTGCCGTTGTACTTGGCGCTGATAGCATCCTGGATCTGGAAATGAAGGCTCCTGGCGGCGGTTTTGATTTGCTGCAGCTTCTTGGCGAGCTGCACCTGCTGGTCCTGCGCCTGGCACCGCCGCTGCTGCACCGTCTCCAGCATGCCAGGGGACACGTGGCAGCGCTCCTCTTGCTTGCGTAGCGACGCCGTCAGCCGGTCCACGTACCTGGTCAGGGCGAGGTGAAGCTTTTGAACTGTACTTTACTTGAGTCACTATGCCCTCATAATTAGAAATTAATGCAGGTACCGAAAAACTATCCACGTAGCTGCTCATGGCAAAGTGAAGCTTTTGAACTATACTTGAGTCACCATGCCCTCATCAGTGTGTCACTATGCCCTCATCACTATGTCCCTATGCCCTCATAATTAGAAATTAAAGCAGGTACCGAATAACTATCCCCATAGCTGCTCATAGCAAGGTGAAACGTTTGAACTATACTTGAGTCACCATGCCCTCATCAGTGTCACTATGCCCTCATCATTATGTCCCTATGCCCTCATAATTAGAAATTAAAGCAGGTACCGAATAACTATCCCCATAGCTGCTCATGGCAAGGTGAAGCTTTTGAACTATACTTGAGTCACCATGCCCTCATCAGTACATTAATCAGAAATTAATGACAACTTTGGCACCGAGCAATGAAGTTCGGTTAAGGTTTGCATAACTATAAAAGTAGGAGGGAACAGTTGATAAAAGTGAAATTAATTTTACATGCGGCACTTCCAGCCATCCACATAGCTGGTCTGGGCAAGGTAAAACTTTTGAACTATGGAAAATTTTTATTGAAATGACTATGTCCTCATCAGTCTTATAAGAAATTACTCGCGACTTCGGCACCGAACAGTACAGTTCGACTGTGTTCGGTGCCAGAGTCGACCGATAATAGTTCCTGATTGGGTAAAGGTTTACATAGCTGCTAATACAGGAGGGAACATTTGTAAGAAGTGAAATTTATGTGAAGCACTATGCTTGCTATCAGCTGTCTATGTAGCTGCTCATGGCAGGCTGGTGCATTGTTTGAGAACAAAGTGAAAATTCTACACAAGTCGCATATCAGAACAGTCAGTAATTCAACTGCATAAAGAACGGATGAAAATAAATTTGAATCAAGTGAATAATACTCAAATCAGCAAACGGAAGCTGCCAATGCAGCTGTATACGGCACAACACAGCATAGAAGCGAGAGGGAAAAAATTTAATATTACATTTGAATGCCCGCAAAAGGGCACAAATGTACCAAAATCTGCGCTAGCAACTAAGCGCCAACTACAAACTATGGACTTCATATTTTTCAACTTCTGGACGCCAATTATTCGCATGTTTCCAAATTTTAAATTTTCCCTCACAATTTTGCTCGAATGGAAGTGAGGTATACTTTTCTAAAACAGAATTGATTGATTGATTATAAAAAAGTTGTAGCCTCCCCTTACCCCGACAATGAAATTCAAGGAGAGGAAGACACCATTTACTTTGGAGTTAAGGGAACGTGGAATCTATGCACAAGGAATGTATAAACAGTAAGGTAAGAAAGGAGTTCATGAAACAAGAAAAAATTGAAGAAGAAAGTAGTTGGTGCTGAAAAACAGGACAGCAGTGAACCGAAAAAAAGATGGTCCATTAGAAAACAAAAACTTATTCTATTTCAACAAAAAGAAAACCCACCTAACTCTCAGCTCAGGCCCTCACACATTTTCCCCCGGGAGCGCTAATTCCCCTAGATACAATAGTTGTATCCCCCCAAAGGTGGTTCTAAAACAGAATTCAGAACACATCACTAGAACAACATTTTGACTTCCTTACCGATGCGATTCGCTGATCATGAAAAGCTGCACGATTTTGGGAGCCGTGAGCTTCTCAAGGATTTTTTGTACGAGGTTCAAGTAAGACTCTAACGTCGCAGCAGCCACCTGCTCAGGAAAAAATTGGATCAACAGACACTCAAAACACGGTATAGAAATATTGGCAAATGAGTAGAATAAACCCTTGTGAAATTCATAAGCTAAAGACTCGAGGAACTCATAAATAAAACTCGCGTGAAACTAAAAAATTAAATTCTCGTGAAACTCATAATTTAAAAGTTTCTTGAACTAATCAAATAGGAGCTTGTAAAACTGACATAGATTTTATGACTTTTACGATTTCGTCTGATAAAATTTTCCACACAACAGCGATGAACCGTCAGTCAAAAAAACAACATAGAAATACACATACCATGAGTGGCATAAAAGCATACAATGATTAGACTCAAAACTAATACGACAAATGCCAGGGAAACGCCGACCATTTGGAGCTGCCTAGGTGCTTCGTCATAAGCGTAAAATAATTAGAGTCAAAACTTTAATGATAAATACCAGGGAAACACCGACCATTTGGAGCTGCCTAGGTGCTTCGTCATAAGCTTAAAATAATTGGAGCCAAAACTTAAATGATAAATACCAAGGAAACACCGACCATTTGGAGCTGCTTAGGCGCCTCGTCCCACATGTTGAGGCTGACGAGGCTGTCGTCAGAGGAGCTCGTCTCGACGAGGCGGTACTTCAGGAACGCCTCCAGCTGACCAGGGCAACACCATTTATTAATTTTCAAAAGGTATATCCAATTAATGTTTTCTATATTCAAATGAAATATTGAAATAATATTTAAAAGAAATATAGAAATAACATTTTCAATATTCAAAAGAAGTACTGAATTAATGTTTTCAATATTGGAAAAAAATATTGAAATAATATTTTAAATATTTAAATAAATATTAAATTAATATTTACAATATTCTAAGAAATATTGAATCAATATTCAAAATAAATATTAAATGCACAATGGCATCAAGGTCAACACTTGCACATTAGCACATTTTCTGCGAAGAGATCCGCTGGTGGTCAGTGAGGAGATTTTCATAACGCTGCTGACCGACCAGCAGTCACTTAACTCAATTTTTATAAATACTTAATGAAACCTAAATGAAGGTACTATCCCAATTAATGTTTGCTATTTTCAAAATTGCTTACTACCATCAATTTCAAATTTGAATTGAATATTGAACTTCAGTTAAACCCATCGCAGGAAACGTGTTAAGCTGCATGAAATAAGCCATCGTTAAGAGATTACGATTATAAGTTGGTTTGAGCCTCCCTAATCACTACAAAAAAGAGCGTATCGAAGAGAGGGAGGCACCATTTAGTATGGAGATAAGAGAATGGGGAATCTATGCAGAATGGGCATAGAAACAGCAAGTTGAGAAAGAGGTTCATGAAATAAGATAAAAGTTGAGGGAGAAAGTAGTAGGTGCTGAAAAAAAAGGACAGCAGTGAACCGAAAAAAGGTTGTTCTTAACATAACAAAAAAATTTCATTTCAACAAAAAGAAGGCCTTCCTAACTCTCAGCTCGGGCTTTAAGCCATCATTACAACTTGTAGAAAAACTGATGGTTTAATGACATCAAAGATTAGACTTGGATAATTTGAAGCATGAAATGCATAAAGGGATTAAACATTGAATACCTAAAAGCATGAAGAACATCACCAGCAAACTATGGCACATGAGGTGCAACAAGTCCACTGATGTTTGTATTCAAACTGAGCTTCTGAACATATAACAACATAAAACTTCATGTGCAACGGAGTACATTTAACCGCGAAAGAACCCAACTTCATAATTTATAATAAACTTGAAAGATAAAAATTGGGTTCTATTCACATGATGACTTTTACAATTGTCTCACTTTAGCATATGGCACATTTAACGGAGTTGAACATAATGTTGCGTATGATAACAAATGATGCACATTAAGGCATATTAACTACACGTTGTGTCCATTTCGCCATCTTCTGATAGGTTGCAATGGAATTATCATGGCTGATTTCGCCCACAATGCTAGTGTTATTGATGGTATGATATCAACACTTTGACTGTGGCAACTGAATATTAAGTTCCACACCAAACTCAAATGTTAAGTCAATTGTAGTAAAATATTCTGAAAATACCAAACATGAACTGGATCGTGCCTTCATTTAGCTTTGATTAAATATTTATCAAAATTGAGTTTGCTACTACTGGTCGGTCAGCAGCATTATGAAAATTACCTCTGTGTACCACCCGTGGCGCACGTCGCAGTCAAAGTGTTAAGTTTGTGTTTGCACCTCGTTTGTTTTGCAATGTACGTGCTTGTGGTAAATAAATAATTCAAATTGACACTAAATCACAGATCGTTTTTGTAGCCTAAGCTTTATTTAGAAAAGAAAATTTGGCAACAATATTTAGAAAGAATTTTAAAAATTCTTTCCTAAGGAGACCATAACTCGACTGAATCAGAATGCGAAGAGGTTTCCACTATGAGAAAATTTGAACGCAACTCTACTTTTTGAGAACAATTCACAAGGAATAGAAAAAGAATCTCTTGAGTAAAATGCAGGATTCGACTGAGGAAAATTTTAAGCAGGTCTCAATGCAAGAAAATTTTTCAGCAATACCCCACAACAAGAAACTATCACCATCTAAAATCTAATCATCATCTAAGTAAAACAAATTTAAAAGAAGTCAAAACTCTACTAAGGGAAATTTAGAAAAGGTCTCCAACACAAGCAAAATTTATAAAAAATACTCCACAACAAGAAAAAAATCCTTTCGTATCTATTTCTTAACAACATCTAAATGAAAAATCTTATAAGTTACAAGGCAGGAATCGACTAGGGGAATTTTAGAATGGGTCTCAAAGCAAGCAAAATTCAAACACTACTCCACAAGAAGAAAATATCACCATCTATGTACTCTCCTATCGCCACAGAGCTTACGCATCACATCTACAGATTCATTTCTATGTTTTTATATATCTATATCCATTCCTATTTTACAAATTAATTTCTATACAGAAAAATCAAGAATTTCAGTTTAAACTAGAGCCTACAGCACGGTAGAGGAAACAAGGTAGGTTCAAACTAGTCTTTTTTCGTTGACGGTGTGGTTTGCTGACGTCATGGCAACGAACCAATAGCAGCGCTCATATTCCATCTGGTAGCACTGCTACCCCCAAATCTGGCTCCGCTATTGTCCTTACAACATTGCGTTTTGGTGACGTCATAAAGTTTGTTTGAAATAAAGCCTTTCTATTGGCTAGCCAACAAAAAGAGATGTATTTTCTCCCATAGAAATGACCCTACCTTGTTTCCTTTACCGTGGCTCGATTTACTTCGACCGTCAAAAGGGCTACTTATTTGTTCGCGAGACATCTGAGTATCACCTCATAGAGATCGTTGAGAATCTTGCTTCTGGTGGTGGGATTGAGCAGCAGAGACAGAGCTTCAGAGCCTCTCGCAACTCCCCCGGACACGCCACTCTCTTCCACCGTGATGTCTGCTGCTGCCTGCAGAGATGTTTTTTTGTGTGAACGAGTGACATCTGAAATGGTCTTGCAACTCCAAAGACTATTCAAACCATTCACAGAATTTATTTACCATAAGTGTTCAACAGAACAGAAATTAAATTTTCTATATTTGGTAGTTAAAATATAATACTTGAATGAAACTAAATTTGTACCTCTTCAGATGTTTACGTAACTGTATATGCTGTGTTCAACTTGAATTCCTCTTCTCTTTTAATCGTCCTTCCCAACTCGACATGGTGCACCAAGATGAGGAAAGTTAGACAAAGTATGCAGTGCAGCTCTAGGTAAAATAATCGCTACATAACTACAGGACTTGTTAAAAAATTCAAGCAAAACAACTGTTTTACAATTATTTTGCTTAAAGCATACTCTAGATCCCATAAAACATTCAATTTCTTTCAATGAGTAGCCAACTTTGATCGTCTTGAGCTTGGTTGCCATTTTTTCACCCAAGTGTTCATCAGGTGTGACATAAACACCAGCATCTATGCTGGAACTAACTCAGTGAAACACTCGAAATTCATCATGGATGTTGACACTGCTGGTACTATGTACTCTTCTGTCGCCTCAGAGCTCACGTATCCCATCTTCAGATTCATTTATATAGTTCGTTTTTCATAATTTCTTTTTTCATAATTTCTATTTTCATAATTTCTATTTTCATTTCTATATTTCTATTTTCATATTCTAAATTCATTTCTATCCAGTAAAATTAAGAACTTCAGTTCAACACCTAAGCCTACAGCTCGATTTATTTCGACCGAGCACAACTAGCCGAAAGCTTAAAGCCGAAACTGAATTCGAAAGTACCCTGGAAATGAACTTGAAATAATTCTGTAAAACTTCCTCTATAATGACTCCCATAACCCAAAACTCAGATTTCCACACAATTTAAACCTAGCATATTTCCTAACCCAATTTCGACGTATGTGTAATGCAAATCAATCCCATATTGTAGAGTTCTTAACTTTATGCAGATATTAAAGATTCATGCACTTCGAAGTGCAGTCACACTCACAGCATCAGCAGCACCCCAGTCTATGGATTCGCCATAGTCAATGCCAGAAGCATCGTCGTCACCGAAGTCGATCTGGCCGTCAACGTTCTCGCCAAAGTCTATTCCGTCGCCTGGAGAAAATAATCGTTAGATGCACGGGAAGAAATCATACTGCTTTGCTGATGATACAACTCCCAATACAAAAAATCGATTTTTGTTGAGACATTTACAAATTTAAAAAATTGGATAATGAGAGCATGTGCTATATTTTCCATGTTTCATCACTATGGATCTTCACAATACGACATATTTGAATAATAGAAGATCACAGAAATTTTACAACCATCTCAAACTAAAAAGAATACTTCTTATTTTTACAGGCTTTCTCATTCGAGTGAGAAAGTTTCCAGAGAAAACAATCATCCTTACAGTATTAGAGATTAAATTACCCAAGGAGATTTTCTTTTCTTTAAAGCAAAAAATGTGCACACAAAAGCAAAGTGTAAACATAAAAAAACATGGATGAGCCAGTGTTAGAAAACAGGGAAGAAAGCACGGTACATTCGCTCTTAATTTCATAATTACTATTATCAGTTTAGTTTGAGACTCTCCAACCCCTTCAAAGGCAATCTAAAGAGAGCAAAGAGAAAAGACCGTTAAGCATTGAAAGTAAAAAATGGACAATTTATGCACAAGGTGTGTACCCATCCAGAATACCCTTCGCATGAAAACACCAAGTCAGGAAAGAAGAGGAAGAAAAGACAAAGTAGAGATAGCAAAGAAGGTATCAGCACTGAAATAAACAAAGTGGGAACGAATGATATAAGTTGGCCTATCATCAGCTCAGGTAACCTAACAGTATCAGCCTTAGGAGTGCCAGTCCCCATAGGAGGTAAATTCGCTCTCATTAGTGAATCCTAACAGCACCTGAACTTGTATAAGTGTTAGGCCCCGCGCCAGTATGGATATTCTCGCCTCTTTAGAAATAATGTTCGTCAAAATTTAATTCGAGTATCATAGATACTCGCTAAACCCCCTTGAATACGGCTTGTCTGAAATTCGGGGAAGCGACTGAATTCAACTGGTCCGCTCCCTGGAATTTCGGAACCACTATTGAAATCCTCACCAACTAATGTTATGTTCCTGCAAATAAACTCTGAAAATAAACCGAGTACTATAGTACCCTGAGACGAATACTGGTTCCCAAGAAGGACCAGCCTAAATACTTATCCATAGGGCCGAACAGGATTCGCGCACCTAATAATCTATCAACTGGCTCCCAAGAAGGACCAGCCTAAATAATTAGCAATAAGGCCGAACAGGATTTGCCGCCTAAACAATTTATCAACTGGCTCGCAAGAAGGACCAGCTTAAATAAATATCGAACAATTGGCGCCCGAACAGGGACAGCCAACAAATCGAATAAAGTTTATATCTAACAATAAGGTTTGATTTTACGAATGACATTACGAGTGAAATACACCACCAATGAAAAAAATACAAGTACAAATTAATTAGTCAGCAGAACTTTAGTCGTATTAAACTCATGCTAAACCTACAAATGACTTTACAAATGAAACACAATCAACAATGAATACCAATCAAACAAGCATAAATTATTTGGATTCATCTCCCCACTACCCATAGTTCCTGAAAATGTGAATAATCGCGCAACTAACTTCCTCTCCACAAGATCTTATCATGATTACTAGGCACTGCAATTAATTCCATGACAGCGCATCATAAACTAAACTAAACTTTCAAATGGTAAACATTTCACAACAGGTCACAGAACGCTTTCAGTAACGAGAGAATGCAGTATAATAAATACATGCGAGAGACCGCAGTGACTATCACAACACTTGCAGTAACAAGAGACAGCCGGACCACAAATACCTGCAGCAGGAGCATCATCACCGAAGTCAATGGCACCGTCGTCGCCGAAATCAATGCCGCCAGTGTCACCTTCAGGCGGCTCTTGGAGGTCCGTCAGCGTCTCGGTGGGGCCTTCGATTGAGAGAGGCTCCTCCCCGTGCATGAACTGGTATGTGGTTACGTCACCGTGTTCTGCACAGCGCAATCCTCACGTCAGAAAACACTTTGACCGCAGTTAGTTCAACTGAAGTTCAATGTTCAACTCAAATTGAAAGTTAATTGTAGAAAGCAATTTTGGAAACAGCAAACATTAACCTGGATCGGGCCTTCATTTAGCTTTAATTAATTATTTATGAAAATCGAGTTTGTGACTACTGGTTGGTCAACAATTTCATGACAATCCCCTTCGTAGATACTGGTGGCGCACGTTGCAGTCAGTGTTAAGAAACGTGAGTATGGAAAGTGGAGGAACAACGCAACGCAATAGAGACAGAGGTTAAACGCTAGCTTCGTGATCCACAGATTATTAAAACATTTCTATGAAAAACATAAAAAAAAACAGAAATAACTCTGATCGATGCAGAGGCCTTAATCATCAACTACCTCTCAGCTTGGTCCTCATACAATAGATTTTTCAGAGACCTTCACCTCTCATAACAGCTCTCCACTATCCTCAGAACCTGGAGCATGTGGGGCACACAGGCACCTTGAAGGAATCACAAATAACGGCCTACAAACAATTGGGACTCATAAACAAAAGAACATCAGAATAACAACCCACAAACAACTGTAACGCGAAGGACCCACCAGCAATGTAGCGAAGCATACCCAGGCCCTCCTGGTATTTGCCGTCGCACGTGTACGCTACGAAGGAGAGGTAAAACTTGGCAGCATCAGTCAACTCTGAGAAATCCTGACCGATTCGATTTAGCTCTGACGGAAGTCCCTTGAGCTGCTCGATGAGTTCTCTTCGCACCTGAAAATTGAACAGGAATTTTATCAAATCAGTTATCCTTAAAGATATGCAAAGTGAAAGAATTATATTCCGTTTCATTATTCATTAATCAGTAGTACTGGTTAAATAAGGGTTGATTGAACAGCTAAGATTTATTTCAATTCATTTTATTTTCCCCTAGGCTTGAGATTTTCAAGAAACAAATCAGGAAGTAGTCGAACATTCGTTACTTTGGAACACAACGCACAATCCGTCAGTGAAACTTGAAAAACAAACTTCTTCTATCCTTCCTTTAATATCTTGTTTAACCGAATGCCCAGAACACAACAACGCTGCTACGGTGACATTATTACACAGGCCACAGACCTGAGGTAGAAATACATTGTTGCCTTCAATGCCGAGCTGCTTGCATTGGCGCATGTAAGCCTTCTTTGCATTCTGGGCAATCTTGGCCAAATCAGCTTCCCGTTTGTCGCACTCCTGCTCATCGCACACGAGTCAACAGCAAGCCAATGTTTAATACCTAGGGACCGCCAGGAGCAACATCTCCTCAACCGAGACTGTATGGAACTATTGAATTAACCCTTTATCATCAAAGTGGATTCCAAAATCCACTTTAATAAACAGCTGTAATATATTTTATTCCTTGTGAAATTTGTGCCCTTATGTGTTCTTCGAAGCTCATTGTTGGATGGCAGTCACTTCCCCGTTGTGATGTTGGTGATTTCATGATGCCGATGCCAGGTTAACGATGGTGGTTGTGATAACGGTAATATGAGTAGAAAAACGCTGACATTAAAGGGTTAAGGTGTTAACTGTCTTGGGTAAACTAAATTTTGAAATGCAATTCAAATATAAAACAATTGTGGTAAGCAATTTTGAAAATAGCGCATTAACTGGATCATGCCTTCATTTAGCTTTCATTAAGTATTTATAAAAATTGAGCAAGTGATTGCAGGTTGGCCAGAAGCCCAGAACATGAAAAATTCCCTCAATGAACACTAGTGGGTCCTATCGCAGGAAACGTGTTAAGGTGATAGGTGTGCACTGCTTCTAGCCTCCTTGCGTTTAACCTTGTGAATTGCGACCCAACATTGTAGCTATGGTTAGTTGCGACACTTAAGAGTGATCTCCACATTTGTACAATTTGCGACTTTACTTTCATAAAGAATGAAATGAATACTCCTAAGATGTACACTAAAAATAGAATATTTTAGCCTCCTTCTATTTCAACTTGTAGATAGCAACTTGGCATCATAACTATGGTTAGTTGCAACACTTGAAACTATCTCCACACAGAAACAACATGTCACTATACCTTCATATGGAATGAAATTAATATTCCTCCGATCCCTGCAGAAAAAAAATATTTTAAGGTCACCATGAGCTTGCACTAGTTTAAAAAGACTCCCTTAATCAGTGACCCTAGAGTAGAGTTACTCATCAATCATCAAAAGCCTAAAAAAAATGTTTAGTTGACCCTTATTTACTTATATTCATGTTCTTTTATTCAGAAATTTTATCATCATACTGGGTCAATTTTGACATCTTTTGCTGACATTCATTAAACGAGAAAAATTCACGATACTTTGCAGGTTTTCAACAAACCCAAACACATTCACAAGAAGTTGCACACACTCAACTAACCAGAACACATTCATAAAAAGTTGCACACACTCAACTAACCAGACCACATTCACAAGAAGTTGCACACATTCAACTAACCAGACCATATCCACAATTATTTGGATTCTCTCAACCAACCCGATCAAATTCATCCAACTTCGCGCATTTTCAGCACACCAGACCACGTTCAGAATAACTCTGCATAAGTTTAGAGGAATGGTGGGTGACCTGCTGTATCTGAGCACATCGTGAGAGCTGTGTCTGGATGCCAGGCAGCTCATGCGCCACGTACTGGTGGAGGAGGTGGCCGCTCTCAGCAAGGTAGGCACCGCCCTTCTCATATCCCTTCACCACCGCCTGCCAGTCCTGCACACACACAAGTTATGTTAACCGTTTGCTGCCGCTTACCGCTTATGTGTGTCCAGCGGTCTTTTGCTGTGTGCCGCTGACGTGCATTTGCACCATTTATTCCTCTACATTCAATGATGTCAACTTTTTTGGAAAACACAATCTATTTTATGTTCATTATTTTTAAAACTTATCTCTTAAATTAACTCTAACTGAAGTTGAATATTGAACTTGACTTGTCCTCCTGCAGTTAACGTGTACATTTGACTTGTAACCTTGAAAAGGAGCTGCTACTTGACACTAGCTAATGCTGCGGAAATTCAAAATATCATGGTTAATCATCAAAAGAACACTTTAAGAAGACCTGTAAATAGGTAATGAAGAAAAACAACAGGCGTCTGATTAGATAAATGTGTGAGATACAAAAGGATTTTCACCTCTGAATGATTGCAAACAAAATATGCACCAACCTTCATGCGTTGTGACGTATACCAGCCTAAGATGTTTTTCGAATCTGCTTCTGTTTCTTTGAGAATTTTCACTATCTTCAGACAGTGAAAATAATTTATATCTGAAACAAGGAAGCACCATTCAATTCAAAATTCTAAACTCTTACCTACATTACCTACAAGAGCAGTACAAGATGAAGCAGTTTCATTGATACAATTTGATTGCAAGTGAAAGGACCAATGATATTAGAGGGTTTAGCTACAGCCTTTTAACACACCACAATAATAGCTTAACACTGCTGAATTTCCTACCAGTGAAACGCAGTAATAAGAACAGTAGAAGTTACAAACTTGAAGATGCATTTCAGTGTTCCTGCTTTTGAGTCATGATACAATGCACTAACCCAGCCCTGAGCCAAGTTTAAAGCTTATCAAACTCATGCAGTTTGTGAATGTTGCAGTCTCAAGAATTTCAATTTCAATATTTATTAACTAACAAATTTTCCAATCTCAATAACACAGCAATTTTTGAACAAAAAATGATGAGGAAAGAATCAAAAACTCACAGGTTCCAGAGAGCAATTTCGTGATCTCAGGATGCTCTGGCATATCTTGAATGGCTGCATTGATTTTTTCTCTAACATCACGAGCAGTCTCAGCCCAGTCTTTCTTGGCATGCTGACGAGACACCACAAAATGGACCAGCTTGTTCAGATGAATGTCAATAGGCAGCTCCTCAATCTGGAAAACAAACTGTGGTTTGAGTCTTCAATTGAAAAATTGTTTCAATGAAAAAAGCTCAGCAGAATCCACATCATAGCATATTATTTAGATCCTTTAGATTGAATACAACTCTTTATGCTTGAGGGCCCATATTTCCAGTAAACAAATTAAATTAACCTGAAAACATTAATAAAGCATTTTCTACAAGCTAAACATTTTTGACCAACTCTGAGTGAATGAATATACATGATCAACTCATCAATTTAACCAATGAACTTGTCCAACTAATATTGCCAATTTGACCAACTTGTTACACGAATTTTGCAAGCTTGCTTAGCCTATTTGTCCAAAAACTAAATTACTTTTTCATTTCCACTCTCTCAGCAATCTCTAATATAATCTACACTTGAGCTTCTAATTTTTATTTGATCACTCACATCAAGATCATTTCCAACAGACACTAATATCATTTGACTTCCAAGCTTTTACACTTGTCCTTGTTAAAAAAAATCCTCCTTAACATTATCCTCAAACAATTAAAATTAGACCTATATAGAAAATAACTGAACAGACTCACCAATCAATATGCGCTAACTTTATCCCACCATCAATTTTTTCAGAGATCTCTCACACTTATTTCCTCCACTGGTATAGGCATCCTCAAATCTATAGTTGAGAGAATTATTTATTCACCATACATTATCTCCGAGAACCCCAAAGCAAACAACCCAAGCTGGGCTCCAGACCAAGGGAACAGTATGGCCATAATAAAATAAATGCACATAGACTCCCATTCATAATTCGTAGGAAAAGTGTGCAGTAGGTTATTGGAATAACAAACAGTCAAACAATTCCAAACCCCGAACATCAGACATACTCAATCTACACCTCACCCAAATGACAAGCCAGATTTTTCTTGAAGGCAGCCAAGATATTGGACAAAGTGAGGTAATTGAGCAAGGTATTCTATTTTCTCACACATCATGCACCCAGTGTAATTATTAAAGAAAGGAGGAATTACATAATTTTAAACAATGACTTCAAGCAATGTACCCATCAACCAAATAAATACATCAACTATATATAACTCATTCAACATTAGAGTACTGCTGATTTCTGAAAAGAAAATCTATTGATAATTTAATGCATACCTCTTCATCCATGTTGGTATATTTCTTTTAGCTTCAACTTATTTGTAGCCTTCAAAATACTGCATATAACTAGGGACTTCTGCAAGATAAGATCAAATTAGATAAGTTAGTTTAAGCTTCTATCACCCAAACAAAAAAGTTCCAATAAGCAGAGATAAGAAGCCACTTTTTATAAAGGACACCATACACATTTTCTTGGCCAAATGCTTACAAAAAAGCATTAGTCTACAAATAAAGAAAAAAGTGCAAAAGGTGTATGGTCCCCTTAAGGGAGACGTCTACCAAAAATCAAGAAAATGGTTGTAACTTTTGTCGTTTTGGATCTAGATCAATGAAAATTGGCTTACGCATGTATTTTTGGAAGTAAATAGGGGTTGTCTCTATAACTTTTTCCCACTCTCAACATAATTTTGGAGAAAATAGTGGAAAGGGTAGGGAAAAGTGTGTACTTTTCAGGAGACATCTTCACAAAAACTACTTATTGTAGAGCAATTATTTAGGTGTCATTGGCTGCGCAATAAGTTGCTGCATAAAGAGTCAGAGAATTCCGTTGATATTCATAATATTTTCTGAGTTACATAGGAAAATTTTTTGTAAATAATTACAAATTTGAAAATATTAGGTAATTTTTACAATATGACCGTTATGCTTTCTATAGAATCTAGATCAATGAAAATTGTCAAGCACATGTATTTATAGAAATAAACAGGGGTCATCGCTATAACTTTTTTCCATTTTTGCAATAATTACAGAGATAATGGGAGGAAATGGATGAAAATAGGTGAAAATGGGGGGTTTAAGGTTATTTTTGAAAATCTATTTTCTCCAAGATTTTTTATCATAGAGCAATGATTTAGGTATCATTAGATGCCCAATACACTGCTCTATCTACTGACGGAAGATGTTTTTTAAATTCATAATAATTTTTGGTTTCATTAAAAAATCTATGGAAAAAATTAGGACTTTTTCACAAAAAAAACTTGAAATATAATAATAGCTAAACTATAGCAAACTTCAACGTAATCCTCCGACTCTTTATGCAGCAACTTATTGCGCATCCAATGATGCCTAAGTCATTGTTCTACAATAAGTAATTTTTGAGAAGACGTCTCTTGAAAAGTTTGCTCTACGGTGACAACTTTCGGAGGAGATAGCTTTTGAAAGTACCCTTTTTTCACCCATTTTCCCTTCTTATCTTCAAAATTATGGCGAAAATGGGAAAAGTCTGTAATACGACCCCTATTAACTTTTGAAAATACATCCGTATATCAAATTTAATGGATCTGGATCTCGTAGAACAAACGTGAAAGCCATTTTCTTGATTGCATCCAGAGTGTCAAGGAAAGGTAATCTACATCCAAGGTGTTTTCCCTCACAAAGTCCCTGTGCATAGAAAGAGCAGAGTAGCAAAATAATTCATGAAATACGATATAGAGTTGAAGAAAAAAAACAAACACACGGAAAAAAATCAAAGTGTTAAAAAGGTCTGTGACGTGTAACAAAAGCCTAATTTGTTTCAACCAAAGAAAGACTAGCTAACCTTTAGTTAAGAAGTCTACACCTCCCCTCTCAGGGAACTAATTTCCTGAAATTCAATAGGAGTATCCTCTTGAGTGAACTTCTGCCATTAAACTTGAGAAAACTCAGTTAGTGAGATTATAAATACCCAATATGATCCAGAATTACCTTACATGACACAGGATTACTTAATGATATGACATAAAGCAATATTAGAGCAACTCAGTAAGATTATTAGTCCTATAACTTAGTTGAATACCTTTTAAATTTTGAAACATTTATGTCAGTAAGATAATAATTAACTAGCAAGACCCGAAGAAATTCCACGGACTGTATCATCAATAAGCTAGGCAGACCCGTGAAAATATTCGGTCAACATTACCCAAGAAATTCTAACATAACCCATGCTAACCTATTCTTTCCTAACCAAAGCTATCCTGATAATATGTCAAACATAAAAAAAACAAGAATCCATAAAAATTTCATCAACATTACCTAATCTATGCTAACCTAACCTATCCTAATCTATCCTATCCTAACCAATCCCATCCTAACCTATCCTATCCTTGCCTATCTTAACCTATACTAACCTAATTTGATCTATACTAACCTATCCTATCCTTAATCATTTGAATTGTTGTAATCAATGAGTTAAGCAATGTTATCGTTCAGCTAGGGGGACCTGTAAAAAATTTCCCTCAACATTGCCCAACAAATTCTAACATAACATATTCTATCCTAACCCAACCAAACCTAATATATCTTACTATCCTATCCTAAACAAAGCCATCCTGATAATATATCAAACATAAAAAACCATGGACCCATGAAAAAATTTCATCAAGATTACTTAACCTATGCTAACCTGATAAAATATCAAACATATCAATGCATGTAAAGGCGATCTTTCAATGTGTAACACTCAGGAATTTGGTATCCATGATACTGCATACTCGGATGAGAGCGTAAAGGACGGACTAACTAACTAAGGGAGGAACAAACAGAATATTATATAGATAATTAAAATCTGTACATAATTTTTCCATAGGTGAAATATAAGTGAGAACATTTTGTAAGCTGTACCGAGTAGTAACCATGCACGTCCTAATTTTCAATGGAATGCAATGAAATTCCATCCCAGACAACAACCAATAATTTAAGATGGGATAAGTTACATACAATCTATTATTGATTTCTCCCACACATTTGTCAGCAGGTAAGAAGAATATGAATTTCCTGCACATAAATCTGAAATATCAAATAAATTAACAAGTATTATTTACTGAACATCTTCCATTAAAATTACCCTCATTTTGTACAGAAAATAATTTATAATGCATTGCAAAAATTTTTAATGTGCATCAGCATTTACACAAAAGACCTTCCTCATTCAAGTAAATTTGAGGTCTTTAAAAAATAACACTTCAATTATTAGATACTAGAGTACACGCCCGTCAAAAATGACGGAATTCTACACTTTCCTTATAATTTCCTTCTGGATGTGAATGACAGAGATATTCATCTTAATAGTATCCGCAATAAATATATTTTTGTACTTGTGCACTGGTGAAACTTGTATCACAGATACGGTCATTAAGCATCCTCATGAGCACGAGTGTCACAGAGAGACAGAAGAAGAGGAGAGCAAAAAATAATCTTACCAAGGGTATTATTAGGTAAGACTGTAATACAGCAGTATTGTAACATGCAAAACCTCACAAAAATCAGTCCCCACAAAATGGACTGGAATATGTTAGGATTTGGATATCTCTAATTTTTTTTAAAGTGATTTATTATAGTGCACTTGTACAGCAAAAATGAGTATTATTTGACCAGTGAACTGAAACCAAGACTGCCAGTGCTAATTTCTTCTTTTCTATTCTTAAGAGCGTGACACCAAACATTTATACATTAACACGCTTAAAACTAAATTTGTGTGTAACGCTCTCATCCGACTTTGCGATATCACTGATGCCGAATTCCTGAGTATTACATAAAAAGATTGCTTCTATGTGCATTGATACACTTAACATTTTATCAGGATAGGATAGGTAGGATAGGTTAAATTAGGTTAGGAAATTTATAATTTATGCATTATTGTTTTGTCTTCATTTATATTTTTTATTTTTACATTTGCTTTTTATTTTTTATTGTTTTCCATTTATTTTAGTTTTATCATTTTTTCCTATTCTTTTTTTTTCATTTAAGTTTACAAAATTTTTTCATCAATTTATTTTTCCATGTTTATTTTTACCTGTTTTTTTTTTTTTTATATTCATTATTTATTTTTTCCTTCATTTCCTATTGGTTCAATTTTTTAAATTTGATCTTTTGAAATTTAAATATTTTTTCAATTTTTTTTTTTCCTAATTTTTGAATTCTTTTTATTTGATTCAAATTGAATCGATTGTTTATTTTTTATCTTAATTGTTTATTTTCTTTCAAATTTTTACAATTCTTTTCAATTTTTTACATCTTATTTTTAATTTTTGTATTCGTTCAATTTTGAAAAAAATTGCCTTCTTTTAATTTTCAAATTTTTTCCATTTTTCATTTTTTTACTTTTTCAATTTTGTATTTTTTTCAAATTTTAAATAAATTCATTTATTATTTGTTTGAAATTCTTCAATTTTTTCACTTTTTTATACATTTTTTTCAAATAGTTTTTTATATTTTTGTTTTATTCATAATTTGTTCTTTACTTTATTTTTTATGTTTTTTAAATTTTTCAATCAATTTTGTATATCTTTTTCTTTTTTAACTATATATTAACACTATTACATCTAAGTTCCTGTCTAACGCTCTCATCTGAGTTTGCGTATCATGGATACCGAATTCCTGAGTGTTACATAAAAAGACCGCTTTTTCATGCATTGATGCGTTGGGAGTTTTATCAGGTTAGCATCATATAGGTAGTGTTGATGAAATCTTTTCACAGGTCCATACTATTTATGTTTGACATATTTTAATGATAGCTTTGGTTAGGATAGAATAGTAGGTTATGTTAGGTTAGGATGGGATGGGTTAGGTTAGAATATGTTATGTTAGAATTTGTTGGGCAATGTTGACCACTTCTTCTCACGGGTCCATCTAGCCTAACGATGACATTAGTTAAGTCAGGTTAGGATAGGATAGGATAGGTTAGGTTAGCATTGTTAGGTTATGTTGACGGAATTTTTTCACGGGTCCACTTTTATTTGTTTGACATATTATCATGATACGTTTGGTTAGCATCAGATAGAAAGAGATAGGTCAGAATATGTGAGGTTAGGATAGCGTAGATTAGAATATATTTTTTGGGGAATTATTAAGATAATGTTGACCAAATTTTGTCACGGGTCTACCTAGCCTAACAATGGCATTGTCCGTAGAATTTCGATGGGTCCTGCTAGTATAAATAAATATATAAACACACTACAGTCATTCTTAATAGTATAGAAGATTACATACATGGAAACTCATTTAGCCTGCTGTTTGATTTTTTTCCAATTTATTACTGAGACAAGAACTATTGTGTCTTGTTTCGGTCAATATAGAATTTATTGTTATCAACGACTCTTATAATTTCATTACAAAATATAGGTCATTATAGACATTTTAAGACGTTGAACATGAATGTCATTATGCTTGCAAATGCTTAGTTTTTGAGAAATTTAACTTTGAAGTTATAGGAACATGGTATAAAAAATAAACATTCAGACACATAAATAAGCTGAAATACACCATTGACATTACGATACCTAAGGTAACAAGGTTAGATTAGTTAAATAAACTAACCTAAATAAACCTAAAATAACTTAACTTAGTCATACCAACACCAATGTTTTTTTTTCCGCCAAAGTGATGGCGCATGTTCCATATTCGCCATACAACAGAAGTGCCACATCAAAACTGCCGTAAATGCTATTCTTACCTGAGCGTTATTTATGCTATATCTCAAAAACTATGCATTTGCGAGCACAATGTCGTTCATGTAAAACGTCTTCAAATCTACCACATTACCTACATGAGGCAATGCATTTATTGAAATAGTTGACAACATTAAATTCAATTTTAACCTCTGTTTCTACTGCTACTTTCCTTTTTGTTTACAAGTATCAGCATGAACTTGAACTCTAATGCACAAAATGCATGTTTTTACACACAAAAATCAATGTTCACAATTCACACACTCTTATTTTCTACTCCTACAAATTCTGAGACCTTCAGATACCCTTCATTCAAGCACCTCTCAATTAATGACACTTTGATCTTAATAAGCTCATTTGAATCTACTTTTAATTACAATACAGGAAAGCAGAAAAATCGTCAAGTTGTCAACAATGCCTACTGCCTACGGTTTTGTGTTGAAATTTGACCATCTATTTACAGTGGCGCCAGAAAGTAACTCCGCAGTGCCTCATTTTTTATTAAATTTTAAATTAGAGCAGATATAACTAATCATTTGAAGCAAACTTTACACCATAAAATTTTACGCCTTTTAATCTATAGATATGCATTCTCAAATTTATTTTTCTGCCACCCAGTAACTGTGTAGGCATCATTTTATATGAAAAGGACAAAGTCCGCAGGACAAAAAGAAACTCCGCACAACAAAAAGCTTTAATTAAAGAACAATATTGAACAATTCTGGTGATTTATCAAATTCATTAGGTTAATATTTAGTGACAAAACCTTTCTGTGCCCTAACAGCCCTCAATCTCTTCTGCATGTCCTCGATCAACCTACGGCAATACTCTTGATCCAGACAGTCCCACTCCTCTTTTATTTTACCACAAAGTTCTTCCAAATTTCTAGTGTTTTTGTGCCGTAGTTTGTGCTTGATATTATACCAAACATTCTCAATTGGATTAAGATCTGGAGATTGAGCAGGCCAATTCAAACAGGGGAAATTGTGCTCCCGAAGAAAGTTTTTAACATTGCGAGCCGTGTGGATAGGCGCATTATCATGCATAAAAATGCATTCTTCATTTGGAAGACTTTCAAAATAATCAATAAAGTGTTGTCTTAGCATTTGGAGGTATTTCTCGGAATTAACCCTGCCTTCCAGCCGAACTAGAGGCCCGGGACCATAAACATAGATGACACCCCAGACCATCACTGATCCACCAAAACCTTGCAGCATCGATACTGTACACCTGTTTTTAAATTCTTTGCCCTTGTAGCGTCTCACGTATTGCCTGTCATCACTTCCAAGCCTATTGAATTTGCATTCATCACTAAACAGAACTTTGCTCCAGAAAAAAGCGTCTGTTTCTTCATGTCTCTTAGTGAAATTCAAGCGACGCTTTCTGTTCTTTGCGGGTATCATTGGTTTACGTCTGGCAATGCATCCCCTTAGCTTAAACTTTTTCAGCCGATTCTTGACAGTTGACACAGAGCACTTTCCAATAACACCACACTCATTATGCAGCTCTGGGGCACTTTCAAATCTGTTGCAAAGACTCCGGATCTTTATGGCATGATCTTCTCTGGCCGATGTCACCCTTGGACATCCACATTTTGGGATGTCATGAACGCTGCCAGTCTTTTGATGCTTTTGCAATGTTAGCCGGACGGTTTTTTTGTCACAATTCAATCGACGACCAATTTCACGGTTGGATATTCCATCGTTGTGTAGCTTAATTATCTCCTTGCGGTTATCAACGGAAAGACGAGGCTTGACTAAAATTTATTAAAGATTTTAGCACTTTATCTTCACTAGCACTGATAACAATTGCAAATGCCCGATCGCAGCTTTAAAGCAGTCCTTGTAGCATTTTCACATCAAAATCCAAACATGCGGAGTTTCTTATTGTCCTGCGGACTTTGTCCTTTTCATATAAAATGACGCCTACACAATTACTGGGTGGCAGAAAAATAAATTTGAGAATGCATATCTATAGATTAAAAGGCGTAGGATTTTATGGTGTCAAGTTTGCTTCAAATGATTAGTTATATTTGCTATAATTTAAAATATAATAAAAAATAAGGCGGTGCGGAGTTACTTTCTGGCGCCACTGTACAGCGTATACAACCATCTATTCAACCATCTATGTACAAACATTTCATACCAAAGAAAACATACATTTTTTATTCATTTAGTGGTAAACTGTTACTCGCTCAAATTATTCTGCTATTAAGGTAATTCAATCGACTTGTAGATGAATCGTTGCTCATTGTCGAAGTCCCCATAAAATTCCCAGCTGTCGTGTTGCAATTAATAGCCCTGAACACTTTAGTTACTCTCTGAGCTTCTTGAGGCGGTTTTCCAGTCATAACCGCCATTAGTGTCAAACACACGTACTCTCGGAGCTAGAGTGGCCGAGCATGTTGAGTTAGTTTTCGTACCGGTGTTCCACTGACCCGTCCACCTCACTCCGCTGTTCGCGATCATGCAGAAACGTGCAATGTAACTTCTCGCTCTAGTCATTTCAAAATAGTACGTGTAGCTTCAAGTGTTTTAGATCATAGAATTTTAGAATCTCTTTTCATTTTTAAATACAAGCCTTCACTCAACAACCAGGTGAGTTCATACCCTCATAGCATTATAGGTTCTTAGTTGTGTTTCCTGTTGTTTACAGCATTTTTACTTTTTTATTTTGCTTCACTTTTGATTTCGTGTTTGTCTGTTTGTACATCTATGTTCATTTCTATTTCAGTGATATTTGTCAAATTCTTTTAATGAGCTGATGATGGGTATTAGCCCGAAACGTTTTCAGTATAATGAAATTTTTATCAGTGATTTTTGCTCTCCTATTTTTATTGAAATTGAAGAAAATTCCAGAAAATGTACTAGATTCCTAAAGCAATCATAGCTGATTCCACAACAGCAAATAGTCAGGAGTATTAGGCGCTGAAGAGTGAAATGATGTGCTAGGCGGACTAGGTAATATCCACACAGCACCCACTTTCGTTTACGACTTGTTTGAGCTAACGCGGGAAA
>JACJUY010005719.1:65211-75352 GCA_014220935.1 Platorchestia sp. MABIK
TGTCGTTAAGTGCGTTCCAGAAAAAGTAGGCCATGACAGTGTCAACATCAATTTCGAGTTTTTTGAATGCGAAAACTGTAGTTTTTAGTTCTCCGATGTACACATAAGGATCATCAGACTCTGTTAGTTTGATGTTAGCAAGCTTTTCAATAGCGTTGTATTTTTGAATAATTACCGATGCAAATGCCTTTTGCAATAACTCTTTTGCAGTTTCGTACGTTTGACCCGAGATGTCAAGGGAATCTAGCACAATTTTTGGCGAGCCCGAAACTTGTTTGTACAAGTACACGAATTTCTCATGCGAAGTTAAATTGTGTTTGTCGAAAATTGCCTCGAAACTGAATAAGAACTTCTCAAAATTTTCGTTCTTTGAGTTGCTGAACTTAAGCAAGGGAAAATAGGTAAGTTTTAATTTTTGCTGCGCATTGACAATACCTGGGTTCGAGGCAGAGGAAGTAGCAGCAGCGTCACCTCTCGCAGATGTCGAGGTAGAAGGCTGTGACTGCAGGAGGGCCAGGCAATCAAATAGTTGCGCCCATTAAGACTCCTGCTCGTTGGCAGCAGTCTCCAGCACATCATCAGCAGCGTCGCTGCGAAGCAGCTTGTCAAAAATCGACTTGTCCAAATCTTTGAGCTCTATCTGTTAAGAAGAGACTTTAGAGATGCTCATTAATCGGTCATGCTGCGAGTAATCGTCAATGGCAGATTTAACTGTGTTGTGCAACCGGGTTACACGCTGCCGTACGTATTTGCGGGTTTTTGTTAAGATGTTGAGATCGGCCTCGCCATCCGGTTTAGGAGTAGCTTCCTTCTTAGGAGTAGCTTCCTTCTTGGGAGCCATAGCTGTAATTGGTTAGGAGTCAAGTTAGTTCGTCAAGTTAAAGTTAGTAGCGCGAAAATCGCAAGGATTCGAAAACAGGTTAAAGAAGAATGCGGCCGCTACACCACGTCCGCCGACCAACCTGAGCTCCCGGCAACATACGTGTCCCCATACTGGCCACCATATAGAAAAAAGTTGATTAATAAAGGAAAGTAATACATATAAATCCAAATAATGGAAAGATTGTCTTTATTTTATGAAATGTCGAAACGACAAAGAACGAATATAAGATAAAGCACTAAAGTTTAGGGTAAGAAGATTTTGAAACTCTTCGGAGCCAGACTTCCGGTAGACAGGCGGGCGTTTGACTTGCGGTCTGCGACTTCGCCGTCATAGATAGCCAGCACCCGTGCTCTGTGAAGTTAGTTGCCGTTAGGTAAGGTTCAGTCTTGAGTTATATAAGGTAAGTTATAGTTTTAAGTTAAATAAGGCAAGTTATAGTTTTGAGTTATATAAGGTAAGTTATAGTTTTAAGTTATATAAGATAAGTTATAGTTTAAAGTTAAATAATGTAAGTTATAGTTTCAAGTTAAATAAGGTAAGTGTGGTGTTGTGGTGTTTGCCACCGCCAGAGGGCGCTCTAACGGTGTGCGTTCTGCCTCCGAGAGATGGCGATCTTGCTGCCGTTTCCGAGCGGCTGCGGGCGACCGGCAGGCAGTGTGCTCTGGACAGTCGTAGTGTAAGGACGTTACTACGTGCTTGGTTTTTTGCGTTGCGTCGTTGCTCAGTACCGTGACTCAGTGACGGCGTTGGTTTAGTTTCTGTGGAGAAACTGTAGAAAGCTATTGCAGCAGCGACGCTGTGCAGTTGTCCCGGGTGAGAGCACCCGGCAACTGGTAGGAGTGAGCATCTTGCTCCGGGAGGGGTGCTGGTGTCCCCTCTGAGCGGACGGCGACTGTTGTGAAAGGTGAGTCCGAGTGCGGGTGGAGGTGCTACCGCAGCTCTCGTGACTTTTTCTTTCGGCTTAAGCCCACAGTAAGTTATAGTTCTAAGTTAAATAAGGTGAGTTATAGTTTTAATTTATATAAGTTTTTAAGAATTCATGGGGAGACGTCGTCCTAAGTACCCAGCTCACGGTATGGCAAGTAATTGGTCATTGATCTTGTAGTCTACTGACCTCCAAAGTACTCGTGAGCATCCGGACATGCCGGGAAGCGCAGTCAGGCGAGTGGACGGTGAGTGGTTGCAGTCAGCAACAAGGAAGGCGCCTCAGCCTCTCATCTTTCGCCCGTTCGGTCCTCGATGGAAGGGAAGGGCAGCGACGCTAACGGAAAGCCACCGGCGCCCCAGCGTTGGTTGCAGGGGAGGTTCCGCCGGCGATGTAGAATGAATGCCGTCTAGGCTTAGTTTGTCGAAATTCTAGCCGTTGCTCTCACACTGAAGTCCATAACGGACTTTATAAAGCAGAATTAAGAGCCTTCTATAATAAAGTTCTTGGGCTGAGATCACTTGATCTGCCTAAATCAGCAATAACGTAAATAAAGAAATTTGAGACTGAGCGGAGCAATGGCAAGGGTTTCCCACATTTTCGGTGAGAAACGTACATTCAAACTAAAAATGTTCGTTCGTCTCTTCTTGCAACGAGTCCCAAGCCTCAGGAAGGGTTTCGGGGAAGCGGACGAGCGGGTCAGCCGAAGGCCGACCGAACAGACTAGACTCAGCCGTGGGCAAGTGCGTACCGTTTCATGTGTGCCGCTCCTCTTCGGCTTTTTTCTGCCCTCGCTGCTGGGGACGATAGTTCCTCGTCAGCCGGCTACATTGAGGAGGGTTCTTCTGAACAAACTTTTCGAAGTACAAAGGTGAGCCTTTAGCTTGATAGTTCCGCTTATGTCTTGAATTTGTTCTATTCTAACGTTACCGGCCCTCTTAGGTGCCAAGCAAATGTGTGTGCCGTAGTGCCCGTTTATTTTCGGGGTTAGTTACTACTGTGCCGGGTGGTTTGCACACAAGTTGTAGTAGCAGTAATTAAGTTTGATCGAACAACCTTGCTGGTTGGAGGTTGAAGGCGATCTGCTGTGCTATGCAGATAATTTTCGAGGTCATTTAGGCTTGGCTGGAATGGTGTGTTCATTTTGATGTATTCATGATTGTAAACTAAAGTTCAAAAACCAATGACAAGCCTAGAGCTGGGTTAAAGAAACGTTATGAAGTATCGAAACTTGTTTTAAAGATTATCTTTAGATATCCAGATATAAAGTCATAGGTATAAGTTTAGTGTTAATCGAGTTTAAAATAAATTAAATTTAACATTAATTTAATTCAGTATATATCAAATCTAATATTCATTGAATTTAGTATTTACAAACTTTACTATTTATTATATATAGTACCATGATATGTAGCATGAGCTACATATCATATAAATCTCATTAAGTATTAACTAAATTAATTCCTTGCATGAAAATACATTACTGTAATTTATTATTAATAATTTCCTACTTATAATTACTAATCTTAATGTTTCACGTGACTCACACAAATTATCATCGAACATGGTGTTTCTTTTTGCCATGTTAAGAGTTGAGTTGATTGTTGTGGCAACATCGAACGGCAAGCTCGAAGCGTCACTTGTTCCTTTGCTCTCGTGTTGATAGCATCTAGTCTTCGCGTAAGTCAACTTAGTAATGTGTGATTATACTAGAAAATTACGTGAAGTGTCTGTGTTTCGTGTTAAAATTTAGATGTTCAATGTGTATTCGTGTTACTTAACTAAGAATTGATCTAGTCTAGGATGATGTGTCTAGTTAGGTTGTTAACCGGTAAAGATTAAGGTTGCGCGCGTTGTGAGTACGCGTCAGTTCTCTCTTTGATGACTAGGATAATTACGTAGTGTTCATGTGACGTGTTAATTCTCTCTAACGTAGGGAAGTTGTTGAGGATAGAGTGGAGTGACGTTCTTCTTGTTAAGAATGTTAATCTGCTTTGTTGTTTAACACCTCGACAAATCGTAACTTCCAGTGACTGTTAGAATTATCTATATTTTAGATGAAAGTAATTTCAGCTATTTTCGATCTTCTTTTTTTTCACTGATACTATAAACTGTAAGTTGCAAAGAAGCAAAGTTAGTAGCCGGTGGCTTTAGGAGAAATAATGATGTGGGTGTTTTGTAATGTGAAATTTACTCAGTATAATGGTAGGGTGTGTGTAACTCGTAAATTACGCTGGAACACATTCATCCAGCGCTTGTTTTATTGCAGATCTTCCGAAGCCTGCAATACAACAACACAACACCTGGGTCTTAATGACCGCACTACACATTTAATTTCGCATCGTATCTTAATTATTCCCGTCGTCATTCAAATACGACGTACGTTGTGCACAGATTCCCAAATCTTTCTTGTCAATTAATACGACGTACCTTGCGCACCTATTCCAAATTCCGTCGTCAATTAAATACGACGTACATTGTGCATATATTCCCAAGCCCGTCGTCACTCAATACGACGTAGTTGAGCATAGATTCCCTGAATCTCGGGGCTATGCACTTAAACTATAACCACCGTCATCTACGAACTCACTGGCTCACTTGCCATATTGCTTGCACTTGACACCACACTTGACACTACTCCGCCACCAAGAAGACTGCCGGTCCTGCCACGTCCGCGATACGAAACCTCTGCAATCAAGAGACTGGCGGCCCCGACTGAGTCTGCAACCAAGCCTCAAGAGATTGTGCCATCATTTCCTTTTGGCACCCCTAATACATTCTTTGAGCTGAGTACACCCAGAGATTTTATTTCTCCTTCCCGCGCTAGCTCAAACAAGTCGTAAACGAAAGTGGGTGCTGTGTGGATATTACCTAGTCCGCCTAGCACATCATTTCAGGTTAAGTTGATGAGAGAAATCTTAAAGTTAACAGCGCGAAACTACTACAAGAAATCCTGTAAATTTTCTGTACAGCATTTTTTCAAAAGTTACGAGTGGTAGCCTAAAGTCTTTTGACGGCGCGCGAGTCGGACAGGTATCTCAAGAAATTGTTGTACTTTCCAGAGAACCGTTTCTGTACCGTCTCGGTTGCGGCCTTCCGTTTGTACAATTTCGAGTCGTCGAAATTCGGCGTTTATATGTATATAAAATGATGTTCACAGCAGATGTTCTGCAAATGTTCGTTTTGCCAATTTCTTCTTTATTCTTGTTTTCCCAAATAATTTCATTGTCGCACCGATACATCATTTTTCGGCATTTAAACCCTATAGGTTAAACCATGTTGAAATTTCATTGTGTTTGAGACACGTATCAAAGACACTTGAAAATTTAGCAATTGAATCGTACTCGATTGTTTGTTTATGTTAGTCAGCTGCGTGATGCAAGACGATGTGGGTCGTAGCAATCTTTCGATCTATAGCTTGTCTTCAGATCATATTTAATTTTTTGATTATCTTCAATCATGGGTATAATATATTTGAGGAGCCTCAGACTTCTTTACATAGAAAATACGGCGCAATGTCCGAGAACGAGCGGCAAACTTTGTTGGAAGCAACCAAAGACATGTTCTATTTTGGCTATCAAAATTATATGAAGCATGCATACCCGGAAGATGAACTTGATCCTATTCACTGTACAGGTAGAGGCCACGATCATAAAAATCCGTAAGTACTTTTTATTTTCTGAACTTATAAATTAGGGATGGTTGTAAATTTTAATGTCACGTAGCGAAATAGACTCAACACTTACCAATGATCAGATGTATTTGTAAGATGAGGGCTGACAAGTGAAAGATCTAGAATCGAAGATAAGGAGTGATCTATGTCAACAATCATTCTGAAAATGAATATTTTGGTCTTACTCTAACCATATTTCCAAGAACATATTTCCATATTTCACATTTAAAAATGTTTTACAGGAATGACATTCTGCTTGCTGATGCGTTATTTTCGAGATATAATAATAATCACGTTCAGATAAGAATAACATTATTTGGACGATTGCTTAGTTGCTGCATTGTTGGGTGATGTCCACTTTTCTGGCGGGACACGCCCACTTCTTAGCGGGAAACGAACAGAGACAGTTTAGGTAAGTTAAGGTAAGCTATTTTAGATTGATGTATGTTATTTTATATTAGTTTATTTAACTAACCTGCCATAACCTATCCTAACCTCACTCATTGTTACAATAATACCGTATTACTGCATATTTACATGTCCGTTCCTTCACTTTTATATACAACGTTCTTATAACTACAAAGTGGAATAACTCAAAAATAACGCATCAGCGAGCAGAATGTCATTCATGTAAAACGTTTTTAAATGTGTTCCTTTAGTGATTCTTTGAAACGGAATTTTTAATTTCCGTGAAAAGCCTAAAATCAATATTGACCCAAATTACTAAATGAAGGTAAAATATTACACTAATAATTAGATATTTGAAAAAATTAAATTTTATAGATAAGTTCTCAATGAAAAATCAATAGTTTCACAGATGATCCCATTTACATAGTTATCAATGGGATCCTAAAATTAGCAAAGATTTTAACTTCTGTAGAACAGGTTTAATGCAAGTTGAATAACCTGATAGAGGTAATTCTTGCAAATGTCAATTGATCCAATGTCAATTGATCTTTGGATATTTGTCTTTTTAGCAAATGTCAACTGATCTTTGGATATTTGTCTTTTTAGCCCATTAAACCTTTTTAATTTTCATGTTTTTTCTGTCTTTTCTTCTGCTTCCTTTCTAATATGCTTCTTCTATGCACAAGATAATTTGCATGCAAGTACATACTGTGTTCATAGATTCCCTGTTCTCTACAGTCCATACTAAGTGGAAGTCTCTTACTAAAATAATATAGCAAAATGGGTAGACTTTAAATGTACTTATCATCCAGTCTATCAAATTCCTTCTACAATTTGGTAGGAATTGTTTGAGTTTAGCTTGACCAGCACCAAATTAATGACCTATATTATAACACTCAATATTGAATTTAAGCCTTTCACGGAAATTGAAAATTCCATTCCAAATAATCACTAAATGAACGCATGTAAAAAAGTTTTACATGAATGACATTCTGCTTGCTGAAGCGTTATTTTTGAGATATAACAATAATTATGTTCAGATAGGAATAACATTATATGGTCGGTTGCTTAGTCGCCGCATTGTAGGGTGACGCCCACTTCTTGGCAAAAAACAACAGCCTCGGTTTGGGTAACTCAAGGTAAGCTATTCTAGGTTGATTTATGTTATTTTGTGTCATTTACTTAACTAACCCAACATAACCTACCCCAACCTCACCCATTGTTACGTTAATACTGTATTACAGCATATTTATGTGTCCGTTTCTTCATTTTTATATAGGACGTTCTTATAACTTGAAAGTTGAATAACTCAAAAATAACGCATCAGCGAGCAGAATGACATTCATGTAAAACGTTTTTAAATGTGTTCCATTAGTGATTCTTTGGAACGGAATTTTTCATTTCCGTAAAAGGCTTAAATTCAATATTGACCATTATAACAAATTTCTACATGCTTTTTTGCATAAAGTTATCACTTTGGTAATGGCTCATCAGCTCAAATTCTTATTTCTGGTTATGAGAATTCCGTGTAATTAATCAAGTATGATGGTCAGTATTAAATTTAACACGTTGACTACGTATGCCAAATTACAGGGTTTTTTGGCAGACGTTGCCACGTTTCTTCCATTGCGTTCGTGTCACTCGTGCCACGGTTGTGTAAGAAAGCGAGTAACTCCGTGTATGTCTATTGATCATTTGCGTGTGATATAAACCGTGGGAAAAATGTGGTACATTTTGTCCTATGCTAACAATGTCTTTGCAGACTTACATAGTGGGCCAAATATATACCACGCTTCCATGGTCTATTTCAGTACCACTTTGTGTGTGACGGTATCCTCATTTTCAATACAACATTGTGGTACAGATTAGGTCACTAAGGTGCTCATTTTTTCTTATTATTACAAGTCATATTGCACATTTCTATGGTTATTTGTTAGTTTGATTAAACAATACTGTCTAATTATAGCAAATATTGTACCTCAGAAATATAATTCACTTTTGATATAACTTATATTGATAACAATATTGTTATATTGTGACCAAACAAAATTTTATAACCAACGTTATCTAGAATTCTCAAACCATAAATACTGTACACAATATACAATTAGATAATGCAAAGTAATGAAATAATTTTTTACCAACATCATGTGCTTTGTGTGTTCCGTTTCTATCAATCGTGTACTTTCTGAAGACAACAAAGAGCATTCCATGAGAAAAATGTGCCGTGGTTGTTACAATAAAATTTTGAAGAACAAAAAGGCATAAATTGTTTGCTGCAACAAAGCTCAAAGAGTCTGAACCTATTGTGCTCAATGTCATGGCAGCCCTCATCTGTACATCAGCGGTTTTGCTAAAAAACATGGATTTCACTAAATAAAAAAGAGAAGAAAGCTCCAATTATGAAGGATGTGTGAGATTCGGATTATTTTCAGGACTGAAATTGTGCTTTTTATAGATCTATGCCCAAGTGTCTTCTACAATGCGATGGAAGAGCTACTTTTATTTATTTTTATTATTTTGAGTAAATCATTCATACTAACATTATATTTCCATTATTTTTATCCTTTTACAGTCACCACCTATGGATGGAATTGCAAAATAAACAATGTCAATATTCTTTGATATTTTCCTTAAGTACGGGAAATATTCATGGTGGTTCATAAATGTACCACTATATCTATCAGTAATGTATAGCGTGATACATATGTATACCACTGCGTAGTCAATATGTTAATGCATCAACGATTTGGAAAATTTGCTTGCCATGTTTTTGTTGTTGGAGACTTTCTAAGAGGTTTTACACAAATGACATTTTGCTCTCAAATGCTTAATTTTTGAGATATTTAACTTTAAAGTTGTATGAACATCGTATATAAAATTGAACAAAGGGAAATGTAAATAAACTGAAATACGGTATTGACGTAATGATAGGCAATGTTAGGTTAGGCAAAGTTAGGTTAGTTAAATAAATTTACCCAAACTATCCTAAGTAAAATTAAAATAACTTAACTTAGCCATACTGAGACCAATGTTTCCTGCCAAAAAACTGCGTGTGTTCCACATCCATCTGCCGGAAGAGCTATATCAAAACGGTAGTTAATGCTATTCTTACTTGAACGTTATTTATGCTATATCTCAAAAACGAAGCATTTGCAAGCATTATATCATTCATGTAAAACATCTTTAAATGTCTCCAATTATCCAAATATACTGAAAAAAATTCAAAATTGTTGATGTGCAAAATTCAATATTGACCAGTATGTTTATCAGTTCATTAATCTATCATTCAGAAGAAAATAGCTGAACAACACAGCAGAATGCTTTTGCTGCAAATGTACCAAGTTCCAATTTTGAAAAATTGTAATGTATTATTCTGCTGAAGTTCTTTTGTTCAATACTTCAGCCTTCTAATATATTGCTGGAATTTGATTAATATTTGGTCTTTTTTGACTTATTTGATGGGATTTTGTGTATACAAGGAACAAAATGATTCTAAGTGAATCCTTTTTGCCAATGGTGCCTAGCAAATGTTGGAACAACACTTGTCACCATTCATTTTCTGTGTTTTTCATTTCAATACAACAAGAAGTGTCTCAATAAATACTTACTAAGACATGTTTTGATTGAGTTATTTGAAAAAATTTAAAACAGTGATTTTTTATTTTGGTTTTAACTTCTTATCTAGGCAGCAAACTTACCCCCATGATAGCTTTTTGAAAACAGGATGCTTTGAAAAAATGTGATCACACTTTTGTGCAATGAATTGTCTGATTTTGGAAAATTTATCATTTCCAATTATAATACTCTATCCAGGTTTGTTATTTTGATTGTCTTAACATTTTCTGTCAGTGATTTTTGTACCTTCCCTGGATTAATTATTCTTTCTTCACTTAGCTGAAATAGAGCTATAAAATAGAAGCAAATTACATTCTAAAGATCTTGATATACTACATATACATAGCTACATGTTCTTTTTCATTATAAACATCTTTATTATTTTAGATTGTTATGCTGAGTTAAGTTCTACACATATGACGCAGTATATTTTTTATTTTATTTTGATGACGGTTATGCAAGTGTAGTCTCTAATTGATTTAAAAAGGTTGTGTTCTATAGATGGATGTCTTTCACTAGTTTTTCTATTTTCATCGGTGTGTGAACTGCTGCCTTTGTTCAGAGTGTATATTGCTCCAGTTGTTCAGAGTGGATATTGCTCCAGTTGTTCAGAGTGGATATTGCTCCAGTTGTT